>JAQIVZ010000311.1:0-79420 GCA_034700945.1 Arrhopalites spinosus
ATGCTGATCAATGTTTAAATTGACCATATTTTCATATCTTCAAAACTGTGACCACCAGAGGTCAAAACGGGTTATATGAAGGCTTTGAATAACCTTCGTATACGAAGGCCTGATTGAACCTACAATTTGGAAAAAAATTGTCCTTATGTAAAATTAGTGTCTCTACAAAACGGCTATTTTGCTTTTCGTAAATGTTGATCCTAAAATTAATAATTTAATTACAAACTATCATCAAGTACACGTAGGGTTCTATGTATTTTATATATCCTTGAGAGCCCCTAACATCAGGTCTCTCACTATTTGCCTGAGCCCTCCGGCTACTGGCCTGGTCTATATAGAGTATCGTAAATAATATGAGCCTTTTCAAAACTTACAAACACTAAAAAGAGTAGCGTGAGTATTTATACTTACAAAATATGAACATAATACAAAATGTCAATAAGTCACAAAAATTACTATTGGCTATTTTCTTTGGATAGGCATATTTTTAAATACACTTACCAAATGGAATCCACTCTCATTAAAAAATGGAGGAGACAACAGAGGAAGACAGAAAAATAAGTCAGGTACAGAAATCACCAATGGAATGAAATTTCGTGCCATTCACCAATGATTATCACAAGCTAGGAACAATTAAATAAAAAATAAAATGTGAATATTTCTCACTCCCGACCCAAAAACTCCACTCTGTGTCAGCTGGGGAGTCTGACTGAAATCTACCCTAGAAATTACATGTTTGCACGTGCCAAAGACCATTTGAATGCGTGTACGTCAAGGTTTCCATCCGATAAAAACCGAAAATACGGGGAAAGCGGGCTACCCGAGGAAATTCAAATAGACTTATTTTAGTAAAGGCAATATATGCTCAAAGTTTGTAGACAAAATAAATGACAAGGATTTTCAGATTTGATTGTTTGTTTTAAACGACAATTTGTCAAGTTTTTATTAAATGTGTCAGCATGTAAATCATCACAGCTATTGACAGAGATTGCGATTCTAGTTAATGTAGATTATTATTATTTTAGTATAAAACTATACACTAATATTTGGAGTTAGTAAAGCTAGCAATCACCAGACATTTATAATTCTTAGCTAATAAACCTAGTAATCACTTTGTATTATGCAAATGTAATAAATTAAAATACTTGTGTATGATAGTTAATCATCCTATTGTAACTAGGTAACGAAGTGAACTCGTGCTTGAACAGCGTGTTAAACTGCATGCAGTCAAATTAAGTAGTCCATGTAGCCCAGTACTGCCCCAGCAATACTTTTCCCCTATATATTATGCTGTCAAACTGTTCCCCTCAATATGAAATTTTTTAGAACGAAACAAAATCAACTTGTTTTTTTTGGTAGAACGTGCTCAAGAATCAAATTCATCAGATCCATCGTTTGGTCGTCAACTAGAACTATATCGAATGCGTCCATGAAAGATTCTAAGCGTTCTTCAATCTATAGACATATCAGAATAATATTTTCAGTCTAATTAAAAAAACACGTGCGGTACAATTTTATATTGAAATATTATAGGTAAATTACAAGTTGATTGCGGTAGTATAAGTACCTTAGCGTTAAGAAATCCGATTTTCAAAACAGCTCCTGGATTCGGAACACCATCAACCATGTCAACGTCACCCAAAGAGTCACCTGTAACATTAAATTAAACAATGAAATATAAAAATATTTCATTTTAAAAATGTTTTCAAATCTTAGAGACATCTTAGAATTCCTAGAAAATGAAAATATTTCAAAAATTAAAGGTACCTAGTAAAAGAACGTTTCCTCGCCGAGACAAATCTGAAAAATATTTTGGACTACTGTGTCCAATTGACTTTTCATTCTTATTAAACATGTGAATGAGTGGTTCTTTAAAGTTGACAAGGCGTCCTGAAATGAAATTAAAAGAAGATGCAATTAAGAACAGGGATGGAGATAAAGTCCAAAGAGTCTATGAGAACCGGAACTGAAATTGGACTACTATAATCATTGAATAGTTGCATGGAAAGTTATTTAACGGTTGTATAATGAACAGGCTATACAGGTTTGCTCACCTTCTGCGTTGAATTCCATAAAGTTTGACACGACTTTGGTATTTTCGTGGTATGAATTATGCTCACGTAAAACCTCTTCCAGGATATCACCCACTCCAGCTGAAAAAATCATGACAGGAACTTGATTTGCATTCAAATTGTCTAGCATCTCGACGGCGTGATCTCTAAAAGTGGTAATATAGAAAAGTTAGAAGGTGAAAATTTACAGTAAAACAATGTCACGAAATAATGTCTACTTGTAAATATTCATATTGTCATCAGACCTGAAAAGTATTCGTGCCGTTTTCACCATCTCCTTGATATTTTGCTTCATAAATGGAAATGTAGCCATATTTTGATGAGATTCCTCGTACCTTAAAAATTGAATTTTGTTATTTATTAAATCATATTTAATACTAAGAGATAATTTTACTAATGAAATGAATTAAAAAGTACCATTGAATCATATACGGAATTTTGTCTTCAACAGAAATTGTATGGTCAATCTCAATAGGATAATATTTATCAAAGAGTGCTTGAGATTTCTCTTTAAAATCATCCGACATTAAAGAACTGCTATGTAAGATCCCTACAAAATACAATAATAAATCGAAGACAAAAACTGGACAAAAACAATTCCCAATTTGTGCCAGATATAGTTCATGACTTTTTAAAAAATATCTTACCGTGACAAGTGTGACAAGGCTTTCCTTCGACGTGATACCTTGATAGTGTCATGTCAAAATCTGTAATGACCTAGAAAACACACCAATACATCTTGTTTATGCACGAAATTAATTACACCACCTTAAAGTGACAGTTGTATATTTCTGTACCTGTAATGCATCCGGTCCTTGAGATACCATATCTTGAATGATTTTCTCGACCGTCCCATGGTCTTTTATTTTAACAGCATTTGGCTTTCCATAGGCACTCAACACCTGCATATAAAATAATAATTTTTGATAAGGTTTAAAATTGTATCAAATGGATATTATAGAGAAAAATTGTATTATTTAATAATGACCTGTTGAAGAACTGACGGACTGGACATTCTTGAAACTAGGTAAGTAACAAAGACTTGTAAAAATAATAACACAGGAATAACAGAGGTTGACTGTTCACGATGCCGGTCGCAGACTAGAACAAAAACTGAGCTTGTGAACTGCCTTTAATACTCACAAAGTTTGCGACACGGATCAATCGCTGAATAAATGACATAAATATGCTTGTAATTGCATTAATTTAAATACATTAAAATAAAAAATGTAGACATTACTGACTTGGTGCAAAAAAAAATTTTTGAAATTCGAATGGGATTTTTTGCCACGCAATTTTTGACTGAAAAAGCGGGATGAAAATTCTGAGTGAAAGCATGGTCACTCTTTGTAGTCTTTGAAATCATGAATTATATTTGTGACTTAAAGTTTAATTAAGTGTCGTGATGAGTTATTCTCGTCTTAATTTAGAATGGGTAAAATTCGTAGTGAAATTACGTCAAAATTACCCATGTGCCACTGTCACTTCAAATTCAAATGTCCTTAGTTGTCATCCTACTACAAATAATTTAATCCCAGGTAAAAAATACATTCTATTTAACTTTTCTTTGTTTAGTAAAGATTTAATGTTACGTCAAAAGTAATAACACAATCTTGTGTATTATTTCATAGTTTCTGGGAGACTGTTTAGTACGAGTTTACGTCCAAAATTAATGCCCCAAGTTAAATCTCGAAAGGAGCGGGTCATCAAATCAATAAAAAGTGAATCGACATTGGCACCACAAAGTAAGTATCTATTATTGATTACATTTTATTACCTTTACAAAAAACTATATTTTACATACAACATGTGTTTTTAACAGCGTCAAAGAGTGAAGATGTAAAAATTCGAGGCTTGAAAAAAGCAGATCGAGAGAAAGTTGCCAGGTTGAAGTTTGAGGAAATGGAAAGAGCCAAAAGAGAACTAAGTCTGAAGAAAAATCTTGTCGCATATCTTGACATGTGTGTTTTCGTTGGAGATATGCATCGGGCAACAAAGTCCTTACTTTACTACAGAGCAAAGAAAGACACAGCACTAGATATAAGCGCTTTCAACATAGTTCTTCATGGTTATGCCGCTACGGTATGGGTTTCTCACAAAAATTTAATTATTACAGTTTAGGTTTCTTTCTTATTGTAATATTGAACAATTTACTATGTACCATTCAATTTGACATTTTTTGAAAAATATATACTTTTGATTTTATAGGGAAATTTAACAAAAGTCAAGGAAATATTTCAACTCATACTAGATGACAAATTACCTCCTAATCCTCAAACGTATGCTGCTATTTTGGAATGTTTGGCTCGTAGAATAGGTGGAACTAACTCTACAAAAAACATCAAGTTAACTATTCAATCATTACAGTCTAATGTACGTTCATTTAAAAAAAATTTATAACCAGAGTTGTACACAACTATATACAATTTTCAATTTGGTATGTATGATTTGTTTCACTAGGGCTATACACTAAATGACCTCTTCAACCACTGTGTCTACATAAAGGATCAGCAAATTATGGTGATGAACGCAATTTGTCACATAGATCCTTTATTTGAACCACAAATTACAAAACCTTTCAAGGGATATGTTTGTCCGTTACTTGAAAATTTAAACAACGTCTCCCGTGTTCCCAATGTTGGTAGCATTTATTCATATTTTTTTGTGTACTACATTAAAATGGAACTTATTTAATCTATGGATTCTCTTTGTTTTTTTACAAAAATTTAGTACGTCTCTCCTTCTCAAGGATTAATTTCACAGAGTTACCTTGTCTCCAAAGCTAAAAAACAGCTTCATAATGAACTGGAAGGGCGAATAACTGTCACTTCTATAGAGAAAAAAGACAAAAACGACAATATGGAACATTATGTAAGTCTTCACTCTTTTTAAAAATACAATTCACTGAATATTCAAAGTTATGTAGCCCTTAAAACCTAAAAAGTCCAGAGCCTTGCATACTACAAGTTGTAGACGACAACATTTTCTGTAAAATACATCATAACTAATTTGTTCATTTTGATTACAGCGAAATGTTTTAAGTCTCACGGAAGAAATGTGGGCGGGTGCGATTAGGTCAGCGTTACAGCGTAATCTACAAAGTTTGCTAACACGAAATCAACAGCAGGCTTTGTCCCCGTGGGCAATTAATTTATATCCATTTCTAAAATTACTGACACCTGAGGACTATATAAAAATCATCACATTAGTAAGTCTTTTTTTCAAATCTCAAATTCTTTAGATTAAAATGTAACCACAAATTTTCTGTGCATTCTTTTATTATAATGTTTGTATTTCCTAAATAGGAAATTAGAAAATTGGCTGAAGGTTCCGAAACATATAGTCCACAAGTAATCCAACTTCATAGACAGCTTGGTGAACGAGTATTAGCTCGTTACCAAATACTACACAAGAAGGATGCTGGAATTATAGATAAATTAGAGAAACTTTTTCACAGTTACATTAGCTGGCACTTACGTACAGATAATGATTCAGCTTTAAATCCTAGACAAAAGTGGCGAGAACTACTTCATGATCCTAAAGACCTGGGACCCAACATTGTACGAAATTTGTATTATTTTGAATAATATTTAATCACACAGCAAAATTAATTATTGTACAAACAATTGAACATTGATAGGATGACATAGTTTTTAATTGTTTTTTTTGTAGGATGTTAGCGAGAAGAATTGGCACAATGGGGTGCTCGTTAATATTGGACGTTTTTTGTATGATATAATTATGGAAGATATCAAAATCGATGTCAATGTCATGAAAAATTCAAAAACTAAGACTGAGTGAGTTATTTTAAATTACTTTACCACAAGTTATAATAATAAGTGGACTCAATTTTATTCTTTAGTGTGTTTGCAACCATTTTTATGTGTACTTTAATTTATGACAGGCGACTCGTGCCAGCTTTTTATAGCATATATCGGATGCACGGACCTCATTTAAAAGAAGAGTTAAAGCCACATCCGGTTCTAGTAAAGCTATGGCAGGCAGCGTCTCGAGATGAACTGATTTTTGATACTACTTTGGCTCCTATGGTCTGTCCGCCATTACCCTGGTCATCTATTCGTACTGGAGGATATATACTCTCATCTGCAAAAATTATCAGGTATATTGTAGCAATTTTGTTTATCACTCTATATTTATATGACATCATGATGGCTCATATTTATTTACTTTTATTTTTTCCTGATTTGTAATATTTTTCTATACAAAAATTAGGTTACCTTTTCAAGCTCATCAGCAAATGAGTCGGCTGAAAAATTGTCAACCGGAAAATTTGTATCCCGCCCTCGATTCTCTAAATCAACTTGGTGCGGTTCCTTGGAAAGTAAACGAAGATGTAAGTAATATGATTTGTGTACATACTATATGTGAATTTTTTCACTTCAATTTAATTTAATATTCTTACGTAAACAAATTTTTATTAACGACCGTTGTAATATTTATACAGGTTTTAGATATTCTCATACAAGTTTTTAATAATAAGGGAAATGAGAGCATTGGAGTCCCTTCACCACCGTCGGAATGTAAAGCACCACCAGCAATTGATACGAATGCTACGAGAGAAGAAGTCATAGCTATTTACAAAAGTCGTCAGGCATATAGACAACGAAAGGGGGAAATGTATAGCCTTTGGTGCGATTGTTTATACAAACTGTCCTTAGCAAATCATGTAAGTTTTTTTAAAAGATATTATATGATAAATTATGTAGAGTAGGACAGGTATTCAGGGTGATTTACTACACACTCATGGAAACTTAAAGTTTATCATGTTGATTTATGATGATTCTATTAGATCCATAGAATTAATTATTGAAAAGAAATTATTTCTCATGACTTGTGTAATTCAATTAATTTTTTAATGTGAAATTTACAGTTTCGCAAAGATGTTTTTTGGTTTCCACATAATATGGACTTTAGAGGTAGAGTTTATCCATGTCCCCCACATCTAAACCATTTGGGAGCTGATACATCACGTGCCATTCTAGTCTTCGCAAAAGGAGAGCCCCTTGGACCAACAGGATTAGATTGGTTAAAGGTTAAAATGATTTTTTTGAATACTTGAAATTTATTGAGGAAAAAATTTACACAGTAACGTTAATTATTTGTCTAACATTACTTATTGTAAAATCAAGAGTAGAAATATGGTATCTACATTGGATAGTATAAAATAACTATGTATTATATTTATTAGAATATTATTATCTTGAATTTTTTAGATTCATATGATAAATCTCACTGGTCTTAAAAAGAGAGACTCTATTGCTGAACGCCTTAGATATGCCAATGAAATTATGGATGATATTTTGGATTCTGCTGAAAAACCTCTCACGGTATGAAGAAAATTTGTTGACATTTGAGAAAAAGTACGATGGTTAATAAATTAATAACTTATTTTTATATAGGGACGAGGGTGGTGGAAGGAATCAGATGAACCATGGCAGACATTGGCTTGTTGCATAGAAATTTCTAAAGCTTTAAAAAGTGGAGACCCTGAATCGTTTATTTCTCATTTTCCTGTACATCAAGATGGATCATGTAATGGACTTCAGCACTACGCCGCTCTTGGTAGAGATCAAATTGGGGCTGAGAGTGTAAATTTGTCTCCAAGTGACATTCCTCAGGATGTGTACAGTGCTGTTGCTAATCTTGTAGAAAAGCAGAGAGTATTGGATGCAGAGACTGGGTTAGAAGTTGCTAAAGTTTTAGAAGGTTTTATAAAGAGGAAAGTTATTAAGCAGACAGTAATGACCACAGTGTATGGAGTGACTCGTTTCGGTGCTAGACTTCAGATTTCAAAGCAGCTTAAAGGTAATGTACAGTTTTTTTTTACTTAACTTAAAAAAATATTTCCGTTGAATGATTTTTTTTATTGGATTTGGAAACCCAAATGATTTACTTTTTCATTCCCTTGTATGCTTTTTCACATTTTACAACTTTGAAAAATCCAAGGGAAAAAGTTACAAAGACGCCACTATAATTCTTTGATTCCATCTATTCAAAAATATTGTTATTTAATACATTGTGTTACAGAATTACCAAATTTTCCTAAACATCAAGTGTGGCCAGCTTCCCTTTACTTAGTTGGCAAAACATTTGACAGTCTTCAAGAAATGTTTACTTCTACAAAAGAAATACAGGTAAATAAAATCAAAAGAATTTTTTTTTTCTAAAAAAAAAGAAACCGATTTGGTACCAAGGTACATAAAGTGAGGTATATATAGCGCCTAAGGAGTATAGGAAAAGGAAATGGTGACGATCGTATGATCACACACTTTTCTTCACATTTTATAGGATTGGTTCACGGAGTGTGCTCGGTTGATTTCACAAGTCTGCGGGCAGAATGTGGAATGGGTTACACCGTTGGGGCTTCCAGTTGTACAGCCGTATATCAAAATATCGCCGAAATCGGGAGATACACACAACTTGTTAAAGATACCCAACGTAACTACCTACGATACGTATGAGTAAGTGAAAATCCTTGTCGACGAATAAAATATCAAACATTTCTTCTCTCTCTCTCTCTCTCTCTTCGCTAAAGTACAGTATGAAGAGGTATGGTGTACTACATGGTTTATTATATTTTTCTGGGTCTTTCATCGTAGGCGACCGAACGTGATGAAACAGAAAAATGCATTTCCACCAAATTTCATCCACTCACTGGTAAGTTTAAATCATGCTATATACATTATCTGTGAGTGTGTACTAACTTAATACAAATCCACAATTTTCAGGATTCGAGTCATATGATGCTTACTTCACTCTACGCTGAGCGTACAGGCATTACATTTGTATCTGTTCATGACTGTTACTGGACTCATCCTAAGACTGTTACTATAATGAATCACGTAAAGTGAATTTTAACTATTTTCAATTTAAAGGCTATGATGGCTATGTGAGAAATTGTTTTTATATATTCAATATTACATGTAATTTTTTTTGTTTGTATATTATATTATAGATCTGCCGTGAACAATTTGTGGCCCTCCATTCACAGCCAATACTTCAAGATTTGTCCAAGTACTTTCAAGAGAAATTCAGTTACAGTGGAAGGTGAGTACTTTTATTTTTGTATGCACACAGACCATATACTTAATACCTTATATAAGACTAGTTTACTATATAAATATGTACTTTCTAGGGTTAAATGGATATATACTTTTGGATTTAGCATGTAATTTCCTGTTTAATGTTTCTTATTTTTTTAGTGAATTGTTACATGATGATTCAGCGACGGACATTGCCAGGACAAAACTAAATGATATGCTCACTGAAGTACCCCCAACAGGGTCATTCAATTTACAGAAAGTTTTAGAATCTGTGTATTTTTTCAGCTAGTCGTACCTATTTTCTTTTCGGTACTTAATTTTTTTTTTGTATCTTGTAGTCAAATAAATAGCTAATGTCCCTCGCAAGTTATTCATCACGAGAACTGTACTAAAGTGAGTGTAATTTAGAAAACTTGCATTTTATTATCTACTATAACATAGTAAACGATATTAACTGTAGAAAAAAAGTCGTATTTTCTAGCCATTGTGATTTAATTGTGTAAGTAAAATATGTAAAAAAAAAAATGTAAGAAGGAGTCAAGCGCAAAAATTTTGTAAGTAACTATTTAGTATAGGACTGAGCCTTTATAGACACAATTTTGATAGAGATTATTATGATGATGTAACTAACTCATACTTTTTATCTCCAACATTCGACTGATAATTCTGCCAACTCAAGCAAAATACTGTTGCTTGTTGGAAATTATCCTGTATAAGGATTCCTTGCTGTTCTTTTCTTTTTTTTAAAAAAATAAAATTTACTAATCAATCTATTATTTGATGAATGTGAAAAATGAAAATAAACAAGCTCAAAAGGATAAATGAAAAGAATTCTTTGTTTTGATTGACATGCATTTTTTTTAAATTTAAAATTTGCGATTTTAATAACTTTTTTCAGATTTCGTATTTTCACAAATTTTCATAGTAACACGGTTATAGAAGACTGGTACGTACGCCGTACTTTAAACAAAATGTTCCCTGTTGAATAAATTTGCAATAATTGGGGACACATGTTGATGAGATATACTCATACTACTTAATGCTAAAATAATGAATAATCATTGTCTTTGTCCTTCGTACATAATATAAAAAAGGATGGAAAAAATGACAATTAAGGGATGAGTAGTGACGACAAATGACAGTTGTGTTAATTTTTTTAAAAATAAATATTAAAGATTAAAAAGACAATTGGTGCTTTCTTTAGAATTACAAATAATTACATGTACAGGGACATACATTTTACATTGAATCAGTTTTGATAGAATCAAAAGTTTTCATTATTAATTAAAACTGATTCGAGGTTGACAGTTATTTTAATAATTATTATGTGAGACATTGAATTGTGTTGACAAAAATTAGTGTTTTTAGTCTAAAACTGAATAAATTGTTATTTGTGTGGATGAACGGATGGAAGTCTATGGAGGATAGTAATGTTGAAGGATTAACATTTAGCACAGTGGCCCTTTTCTGGCATTCTTGGAATCATATCGCCCATTGATTCAATTGAAAAAAATTTTTGAAATGAAAAAAAATCTGGCTTCATATCATTATATTGTAGTTAGAAGTTGCTGTTTGTTGCTGCCTTTTTGTAACAGTTTTTCAATTTATACGATATGATATTTTGTTAACATTATTTGTTTTTTTGCAACGTCAATTTTTTTAACAGTAGCAATGACATAAAAGTCGTGTGATATTATTTTTATATATTTATATATTTAATCTCTCTCTTTCACTTCATCTCTCAACGAAAAATTTGTTGACATTCACGCACAAACACACACACACAGTCTTGACGCGCTAATAATATTAATATTTATTAATGTTAACGTTGTTAGTTTGAGAGTAGAATTGTGTGGATAATAACTTACATTTATGGAAAACACTTTTACTCACAATTTAAATTTAAACTCATATTCTCTGAAATATAGAGGATTTTGAGTTTAATTTTTTGTTTTTTTTAAAAAATGTTTTTTTTGTATACATAAACATCATCATTCTCTCCATTTTTTCACTTTCTCCTCTCCTACCACAGTGAAAATGAGGTACTTTGAAACGTACAGATTAATTTTTAACTATAAAATGCGTTTTAATAATAATATTAATATGAGACTCTATGAAAAACAGTTAAATATGATTAACAAATGAGTACCATAATATATTTATATATACTTTTACGTAGATCTTTTTTTTCTTCTTCTTGAATAAGTCATTCTGGCTACACATTTTTTTGCATTGTGATGTATTTATATATAATTGGCTATATAGAAATGTTTTTTTAATTATATTCAAAGTTTAAAGTTTTGGCATAATATCGTTGTCTCTAAACCGTGTTGTTGATGTTGGTGTGGTTGTAGTCTCCTGTTGTACATCGGCAGTCTGTCGTAGCTTGATCTTCATGGCATCGAAGAAGGATATCTAGTGAGATGGACGTGAGAGAACATTCATAGAAACAGAACGGAAATTCTGTTAATATTTACTCAAAACTTTAATATTTATAAATATTACAAATATTTTATTATTTTATACAATTAGTGTTTGTGTGTCAATCTACAGTGATTCTACATTTTGTTTTTATTAATGGCTTGTTTTGTAAAATGAAAACAAAAAGAAAAATTTACATAAAATGAATTTAACATGGAGAGAAATGTAATATATGATTTTTGTTGTTATTTTTTTTGTCTCCTAAAGAAAGTCAAATGTTGACAATTTAGGAGCTTACCTGGCATTTCTTGGCCTCTTTTCTAGAGCTATAGCAGAACTCACAGAAAGCTACAACGAGGGCGACGACAAGCCCCACAATTAATATATAAAAGATACCAGCCAAACTACTCAATGAAAGCTCGTCGTCAGATTCACTCGCCTCTCCCGAGCTTCGTGGACATTCAGACCTCTCCATCCACCTACATAAATAATTATTTCATTTCTACTTTAGTTTCTTTTTTGAGTCATTCATAATTTATGAGGAGACTGGGATGAAACACTTTATATTTAATTCTATTATAGACAGTCATTTTAATTACTGTACTTCATATACATAGTAATTACAATTAGTCATTTATTACACACCATTTATTTTGAAGCTGCATCAATGTCCCACTCTCCTTCATGCTGAGTACTGCGAGGTTGATTTGATGTCTACAAAGAGAAAGAGAAAAAAAGTCTGGAGACTTGCACTACTTAAACTTTCACTACCACTTTCACTATACAGAATCAGTCCTCTCTCTCTCAGTATATGTATAGTCATGTAGCCACCAAGAGATACGTGGGCACTGCGGAAGATTCTCTCTCTCTCTCTTCACATGTCCATGTACTTGTGCATTCGCACAGAGAAAAAAGCATTATCATCATGTCCATGAAACTCCATTAGCCATGCCTTGAGTACACAAGGGTAATGGGGGAAGAGAGAGAGAAAAGACACTGGATGACTACTTACCTACTACATAGAGCATATGTCTCCATATGTATACATATATAAGCCATGTTCATATATAGAGAGAGAGTACAGAAATAATAATAATAATTCCACAAGAATTTTATCATCTATGACGACGCGTTGTAGCGTCAAGGCTGAAGAACTCAACTTACTTTAACTCAGAGCCCAAAGGAGTAGCTATGGAGAAAGTAATACATAAGAGAATAATCATTAAATTTAAAAAAGTGAAATATTTACCATATTACTAGTAATTTATGTACGTATACTTATACGTTCTGTATAATGTACAATATGACTCTAAGTAAAAAAAAAGAATAAGCTTTATATGGGATCAGCCCATTACTCCTTACCGATACCAAAGCCTTTTGCATCTAAATTCCTCCCAACTTTCATCGTATCACATGGCTTTCTCTCGTTCGTGTAGTCATTCTTTGGCGATTCAATTAGAAGAGCATACTTTCCTGGAAAAACATGAAATTTCTTCATCTTTTCTCCCTTTTTCTCTTACACATACATATATGTACAATTCTCTCTATTATATTCTTTGAGAGATATAAAAAAAAGTACAAGACTGTCAACATCACAGACACACATGAAAAACTCACGCCTGCTCTTACAGTCTTTTAGCTGTATTTGTGTCATTTTCACATATGTACCAAAAAAGAAAGAAAAAGCTCATCTTTTTCTTTGTACTACTTTCACTACACAAAGTAGCCTAGAGTGAGAGTTGGAGAACATTGGACAGGTACATTTTGAGTTTATTATTAACTTTGCCATCATTTATTTACCTCCCTTCTCACGAACACGGCGAATTCCATCATCGTATGTTTTTACGAATACATGCTTTCTATTCTTCATAAAGTCCCACATTTTGGAATAGACGCCAATCTGAGATTTCTACAGAAAAAAAAGAGATAAAAAAGAAAAATATTATATTTATGTCATCATTAATTAATAAAAAGTGAATTGTACATACATGTGTATGTACACATACTAAAATAGATGACAGATACAATCCACTTTTATTACTTTTGTCAATTATAACTCTCTCTCTCTCTCTCTCAAAAGAAAAGAATTCTTATCTTATTTCTTAGCTGACAGAGCCAAAATAATAGGCTCGTAAATTTTATTTTCTTGTCTTCACATTATATTAGAGATTAAATAGGGATTAGGATGGGCTTCAAGGATGATTAGAGAGAGAGAGAAGTAAATAATAACAAAACCAAGTAAATCTTACACGAAAAAAATTCCATGTACTTCCACTTGATAAAGTTCCATACTCAACTTCTGTCTGTGAAGCTAAATCCTCAGCAGAGTTGATTGGAGTAACCTAAATATTAAACATCATAAAATAAATAAATATTATTATTATTTAAAAATAATAATAAACTTAAATTTTTTATAAAAATAAATTATGCAAAATTTCATTTATTTTTTTACCATTCGGTTGACGGTTCTGACTGCAGCAAAATTGGCCGTGTAGGAAGAGATAAGAATGAGAGTAAAAAACCACCAGACACTCCCCACAATCCGACCTGCCGTCGATCTACAAATGTAGACACAATAAATGTATTCTATTTTTAGAGATGAGAGTACCTTACGAGTACACCCAGAAAAAGCAGAAAAAAAGTGTGGGGAGACTTGAAGGAAAAATGTGATCACTCAATCAAAAGAGACGTTTCAAGTAGTCGCCACTCTTAACCTCCATCTCCCATTGAAATCCTCACAGAATACTTTAACAAGAAAACTATGGTGTTCACCCCTCTTTTTTTTATTTGTACATAACATTAAGCGTGTACAGCACGTTTTTCATCTATGAAGTTTATCATGCGTAAAAAGGCCTTGAGGATTGTGGCTCAAAAAAAAGTGTACTTTTATATATGTGGGATTTAAGGTGAGTATTTACCATGGCGTGTGTGTGTGTAGAAAAAAAAGAGAAAGAGGTAGGAGAAAGTAAAGAGAAAGCGGCGGAAAGGAAAGGAATTATTACCTTGGAGAAATATCACTTCCTTGCTGAAACAATGCAGCCAATGAGAACCACATGGGATCATTAGAAACAGACACATGATTTATGAGTCCATTTGTTTCCAGTTTCCACTCCGTGGGGTTGAAACGAGAGACGAGGAAGAGCACGATGCTGACCTAGACGTATGTATTATAATTACAATTTGATATGATTATCATCAACGAAAAACTTGAGCATTCTATACTCTCCACTACAGCACATACAAATACTATTAAATAATAACATGGACCGTGAAGGCTACAGGTAACATTAATTTCATATCCTCCACTACTAAATCTTGAGCCTTTCTCCTTTCTCCACTAATCAAGTTTCTAGCTCACGTACATACGTACATGGAGAATGTATTATGTTTTAATAATTAATTATTTATTAATTAAGCTAAAGTATCATGAGACTGTGGAGTGTCATTACGAATCACGCAAAGAAGGATAAAAAAGATGAAAAAACTTACCCCAATATAAGCAAAAAAGACACAGACCCATATTTCGTTCGAGAGGGGACTCATGAATCCAAAAATTCCTGGATTCTCCTTTCGAGGTTTATACACCATAATACTGTAAAAGTTCATGTGGGTGTACATGGAGGGAAAAATAATTTTTGTTAAATTAAATGAGACAAGTTAAAATGGATTTTATGTTGAGAATTTTGAGTATTTAGAAAATTTTATACGCTCTGTCGACTACACAAACAAATTCATTACCTAATGCCCAAAGACATGAATGGCTTGGAGAATTCAATCACCCGTTCCCGTTCAGAGCTGATTGTCAAAGCGGCAATGGCGATGTCTGCCTCCTGTGTGTGTGTTTGCAGGAGAGAGAGAGAGACAGGGAAAAAAAGACAAGTTGTCAGAGAGTCGTACATTATTATAAAGTTTGAAGAGAAAAGAGCTTAGTCAACAACAACAAAGAGCAAATCCTCCTCTTTTTCTTGTACACAAGAAAACTAAGCAAAGAAAGGATTATGACTATTAGGACACTTTGTCAACTTTGATTTCACTTTCTTTGACAGTTTTCTCATCCATGAATTTTTGTGGGGACAGTTTTCACTCTCAGTGGAAACTGAGAGTCGTGAATTGTATGAGGAGGAATCATAACCAATCAAAAACTTACCCTTCGAATAAGTTCTCCTACCATCCCATCCCATTCTCCACTTAAACTATCTGCTCCATAACGACCATCTTTAACTGTCCGAATTTCATCTGTTCATTTTTACAAAATAATTTTTTATATTTTAAAATATTTTATTAAATTTACAAATTAAATATTTTAATTAAATTATTGGACGTACAAGTAATTTGAAGCATGTGGGAAATTTTTTCAGCCAAGTCTTTACAAAAAAATATAGACATTTAATTTTAGTTAGTTAATTTTACTAGAAAATATGAAATGTCATTTGACCTTTAATAAATAAAAAATTACCTTTACAAAATCCTATGTATCTATCATTCCCTTCTAGCACCTCGCCATTTTCTGCTCTCTTCAGCATCATATAAGGCTCCTCCTGTAAAATTAAATTTCAAAAATTATTTTTTGTATTAATAAATTAATCTTTTAAATAATAATTTGATAAATAAAAATAAAGTACCATAATGGTGGTGACGATGTAGGTTCTGTTTCGTTGAATTACAGAAAAAGCTGGGGGTCGGACATATTTGGCAGGGACAGCAGTAAATGCTTTTGTGTCACTCCATTCCCCAATCTATAAAAAAAATAAATTATTAAAATCTATTCAATTCATCGTTGAATGACATGAAACGTTTGGAAATTAAAAGACGTCAAGAACATTAAATCGTGTCACAAAATCCTCGCAAAAAAGGGACATGAGGAAGTGAAAATGAAATGGATTTTCTCTGTCTGTGTGTGTATGGGATTCATTCAATTGAATGGAACAAAACATTTAAACTCTTCCCCTACTTCCTGTACACACCCACGACCCGAGAGAGAGCCCAAGAGGATGAGGATGTCTTTGATATAAAAAAAGAGAGAAAATGGGAGCAATTCCTGGACAAATAATGTCACTTGCTCCAGTCACATTCATTTAACCTCACCTATTCTACTTTTAGTCTCTCCCATTTCCAGTTTATAGAGAAAGTAAAGTTAAGGAGAAAATCTGGGTTTTTTTTATTATAAAAAATTGCTTGCATTTATTGCCGATTTTGGCAGTGGCGAATTTTGGGAAGAAAATGGTACGGGGTGCGATTCATTATTTGAGCCGTGTGCCATATAAACAGGTTTAATCTCTCAATGGTGTAAATCAAATTAATTCACTCGTTCCCCCAGCTCTGAATGAGGTAATTCATGGGTTTTATTGAATAAATACAAGAGTTAAAGTGACGTCTAAACTGTCTCTCTCCATGCTGTATGACATATCTCTATATCTAATATACCACAAGAGAGAGAGAGAGAGAGGGCAAGATAGTCGGTCGTTCTCTCGCTCTGAGGTTTAGTTGAAATAAATCATAGAATCTTCCTGCGTCATTGGTGATGACAGATAAATGTGCCCAGAAGACGCACATCCTTGTCACGGATGCAGAGAATGAAGCGAGTGCTTAACTTGGTTGGCCCCTTCTCTCTCTCTCTACATGTGATTTGTATTTCCTCCAACTCCCTTCCCCGACAACCACTGAATTAACACACACCCATGACAAATGAGGCTGAGGTTACTCCACTGGGCCAAAGGACTCGTAGAGAGAATTGAGAAGAAAACGAGCCATAGGGCAGGGGAAAGCTAGAGTCACTTTGTAATCTCTCCCTCATCATGATTTGTCTCCTTCTTTGTCTCTTACTCTAATTTTCCCAGCTACAAAGAGAGGCGTCAGAAGGGCAGAGGGCAAACTCTCAAAAATTATACAATTTTATCATCCTGTCAATCCTCCTCCACTATATCCACTTAATCATAATTAATATCTCCTTTTATTATTGTACACTCTACACATATACACCCTTTAGAAATTAAACAGAAAAAGTTGATAAAGAATAAAGATCCATGAACCAGGAGAGAGAGGGGAGCCATGTAATAATTCCCATATTTTTAGTCTTTTGGGACATTTTTTACAAAGTGGACCATGGCTTGTCGTTGTCATATGAAGGATGAGACTTGGTCCTCGTTAACCGCTTTCTCCCCCATATTGTGTGTAGAGAAAGTAGAAAGAGAGAGAGAGAGAGAGATGTGTACCGTGTGTTTACATTGAAAGCGGTGCATGGAGACATTTGTGTACTCCCATTCTGTCAGCACCCCCTCCCTTTGAAGCCAGTTTGATGACAAATTGCCCTACAAAATTCTCTCTTTTCTCTTCCCTTATTATCTTTTCACAAGTGAATTTTCCTCTCTCTCCCTCTGTCAATATTCTATGGAAAAAAAGGGAAAAGAGAAGATAAAAAAATAAAACAAGCTTCTATCTATCATCTGGGACATGGGGATGTCAACAGATATAGGAGGGGAGGTATGTAGTATAATGATAAGGAACTAAATAAATGCAAATGAAATGTCATCTTCCTGGAATGACACATATTATGTATACAGAGTACTGCCGCTTCAATCAAGTTTAGACACATCCCTAGGGAGTCAGTCATGCTCTTAATGTTTTCAACCTACTTTTTTTCCTTTCTCTCTCTCTCTCTGACTCCAGGAGAAAACGATTCAGGGAAATATTTAAATTAAAGTCATAATTTTGGATTTAATGGGTGTGACGCTTGTTGCTATACAGTCTCCAGTCTCTCTCCAGTCTAGTCTTCATGGAGAAGAGAGAGACAAATTGTATGGAATTGTCCATTAAAAACATTTTGTGTACAATTGTGTATAAACAAATAATGTACATAAATATTTTTGTCTCTATGCGCTGCACCGTACACTATGTATGTACATATTTATTTAACTTGCCTTGACTTTTGCACTGTGGACTGTCATCTCCATGACATCAAGGCTGTAGTTGCGGCGCCGCCCATCGTCCGTAAACCGGATGTCTCCCGTCAAACCCTCAATTTCGATCTGTGTAAATACAAAAACAAAAAAAGGGGTAAAAAATATTACTCTTTTTTTATATAGACATGATAGATAGATGTAACCAATAAAACATAAAATAATTGGACTCATTTATTTGAAAGCTCTTTGACTTGACAAATTGGATGAAATTTGTTGATTTTTTAAATAAAATTGGTTCCTCATTAACCTTTCTCTTTCTCTTTCATCTCTCTCTAAAATATTTGGGGCTAATTCTTTTATTAGAAAGACTACTAGAGACGACCACAAAAGTGTCTATTAGTCTATGACTCATTTATGAGGAGACAATGGAAGTTGGGGTGGGTGTGTGTGAAAGAGAAAGAGTTAATTATGACTACCTTTTGTTAAAAGGGGGGACAGATGGTATGAGATAGAGAATGAGGGGGATGGGTTGGAGAAAGTGTTAAATACAAGTGTTCAACTTTTATGTGTGTCGAAAGTCGAAAGAAAAAGGAGGAACAAGAGAAAGGGAGGAGGGGAAGTTCTAGACCTTTCTCTTTCTGTCTTATACAAGAGAGAAAACTAGGGCGGACAATCAACAAGTTGCGGTACTCGTCATTTCATTTCATTGTGTGTGTCTGTGTCCTCCTTTCTCCATTCACCACAATTTCACCACCACCTCACGACTCATTTCCAAATTGTAGGATATGCATCCATGCTGAGACACATAGATTCAATGGGGGGAGGAATGGAGTCATAGAGAGAGAGAGAGACAAGGCTGACTTTCACCTCCTACTTATTTAATACTCTTGCTTTCATTTTCATCCTTGCGCCAACCGAGGAGAAAGTTTTCCCGTCATAAATCCCTAATTAATGAATTCCTTCTTTCTTTTTCCTGAACAGGGGGGATGCATTATAACATATAAGAGTACTCGCACAGAGGGAGAAGAGCCACTTGAGTATGAAGAGAGAAAGTCTGCGAGTATAGCCATTTCAATGTTAGCATAAATGTTTCCCCCACTCCCTCTCCCTCCCTCTCCCACTAATCCGCCCTTCCTAAATCTCATTTCCTTTGAGGGCTAAATACTAGACGAGAACCACAAGAACAGTAGTGGTGGGCTTAAAGAGACGGGTAGTCAGAGAGAGGGGGGGGGGGGCTGAACCTTGTTGAATTCCAGACTTTCTCAAATTCTTCAAGAATATTGTGGATTGTGGGAAAAGATTTGAGATATTTTCTCTGACAAGATTTCATCAAAAAATAACCACAAATATTACAGATTTCCTTGTGCGTGTACACTTTGTGGGCTACCTTACCCAACGTAAGGAGGAGAAAGGGGGAGGGTAGATGAAAAAAATGTATAGAGATTTGATTGTATAAAGTCTTGGGGGATATAGTCAAGAGCACCTGAGGTGTCCATCCAACAAAATGATGGTCATCCACCGAGTGAGCATTCCAAAGTAAACGGAGCGAGTACACACAAACTAAACCAATTCAATCCGCAATCCTCTTTTCGCCGTGTTCTTAGCAAATAACCCGGAGCAAGTTGGAATCTGATCCTAAAAGAATCCATTATTCAACCTCCTCCTTCCCCCTCCCTCTCTCTCTTTTTCCAAGTCAAATATACACACACTTGGAGACTATGTACAGGAGGGTACATAAGTGGGGAATGTCTATAGAGAGAAAGGAGAAAGTCACAACTCTTCACTTGCCATCTGACATACACTCATGCACAAGGCAGAATTGCCCAAGTACTATTTGAAGCTTCCATTTCGTGAAGGGAAAACGAAAACTCTCACACTTTATATCTCACATCAGCTTTCTCTCTTCTTTCTCTTTTTATATTCAACCTTTCCCTGCAACAACTTGAAAGTATTGAGAGAGTCAAGAAGAAGAAGAAACCAAAGAGCCAATACCACAAAAGTGTATCCCACGGATTTTTATTCCATTCTTTTCTATTCCAATTCCTCAACCAGAGAGAGAGAGAGAGGAAGAGAAAGAGAAAGAAGCGGAGATGAAAAAATATAGTTGCAAATTCGAAAAGATAAGGAAATCCGTGGCAAATGGCGACTAGCTCCTTTTTCTCTCAATGTATTTCTCGTGTGCCGGCATGCTTTCTCTCTCTCTCTTTTTATTTCACTCCCATTCCTTCTCAAAAACCACACACACACACTTTCTCCACAGCTTGAACATCTTACTGTACACATGGAGAAAGAGAAAGAGAGAGAGAGAGCAAGACATTCAAGTAAAGAAAAAGACACTAAAGAGATGGAAAAGAGGGTAGGAGAAGAAGAAGAAAAAAGAAATTACTTTGGGCTAATGTAATATCTCTTCAACTTCCCTTCTTTCCTTCAACTTACAACTTTCTCTTTTTTCTCTCTTCCTCATATGTACTTTACTGATAAACACACACACACACAAGCCAGGGAAACAAGAGAACTCTTCTCAGATAAAGCGTTGAGAAGGAAGACTTTGGCCTATCAAATGGCTTGCATGATGATGAAAAAAAAGAACATGATGCAGTAACAAGTAGATTCCAATATATAGATTTGCCTCCTAAATTGATTTCTCTTCCTCTTCACACTGACTTGTCTTATACATATATATATATAAATATACACGCAGCATCCATTAACTGCCCAAATTCTAATCTTCAATCCTAAAAAAATGGGGGAAAGACGTCAATGTATTTTTGTATATTAATAGTGGAGAAAGCATGTGTAACACATTTTTTTTGTGTACGAGTCTTTTTATAGTGTCATTTTAATTTCTATAGCATTCACTCCCCTTCATTCTTTTCTTGTGTAGGCACCAACACATAAAGTTGAGTGCTTTCTCCTCATTTTCTCTCTCTCTCTCTCTTGTGCTTTCTTTGTATCCTCAAGCCATTTACTGGGTAGTCCGTTAGTAGTTGTATAATGGACAATGCTGTAATGGTTAATTTAATTGTGGTACATATTACCGTGGAGAATTTTTGGACAGCACATGATAAACTACACGTGTTTCTCTTCCTTTGTACCATTTAGACTATACAGTCTATTTTTTCCTATGTATATGTATAACGTATCATTGCGCATGGTGACGGCAAGAAAAAATAGAAAAGTGTAGGAGAGAGAGAGAGAGAGAGATGGCTGAGCCAGGAGGCTGAAGAGGACCAGGAGATTCAGAAAAGCTTTATAGCTGATTTGGAGGGAGATGAAAAAGCAAGTCCGTTGGGACTCAGTCACCCGATCAATAGTTGTAGTAATTTGCTTGCATCCCCCAACATGATTAACTTGCTACTACCGTCTAGTACACATACAATGCGAGGAAACATCACTCTCCCTCTCTCACCACTAACATGTAGTCATTCTATGTATTTGCCATGTCATGCTATTCTCTTTATCTTTCCCATCTCTCCACTCCTTTTCATTCACACCATTCGTTATCAGAGAGAGAAAGTAAGAGAGAGAGAGAGAAAGGTAGAGAGAAATTTGTGACGTGGGTTTCCCCCATAAAGAATTAAAGTAAAGTAATTTTACCTATAACTTTGTTTCAAGCCCCATGACTAACTCCCATCCCATATGTCATTTTCAATACTATTTTCTAGTCAACTGCAATTATTTTTATTTCCATTTAATTAAATACGAAAATCTTTCATGGGAATTCTTTCCTACAGACATAGAGAGATAGACTTTTTTTTCATCATAATTCTTTCCAAAGTTTTTTTATTTTCAGTTTCAGTTGAATCTCTAATATGGAACACATTAATTTTTTTTGGGGACGGTGGACAAATTAACTTTTGACATTAGATCACAATTCACATGTACATTGTACATATTTTTAGATGACAGAGATGCGGGGGTAGGCTAGAGACGGAGATGTCATTCATGTGTACACGCCCAACTCCCATTAGTATTATTTACTTATCTCTCTCTCTCATTTCTTATGAGAATGGAATCGTACTCAATATATTGTACGTAAAATAAATAATGCATGCACAATTTTTACTAAAAAAAAGAATTCCCAATTTCTGTAATCATTCAGTACATGATCTAGAGCACCATTGGATAGTTAGAGAGAGAAAGAAAGAGAAAGGATAGTGAAAATTAGTGTAGTGGGGGGTATCCATTTGTTGCCTCCTTATAGATTCATGTCATCATCTTATAAAATTCATGCCAAGGGCTCATGAATGATTAAATGAAGAGGATGGAGGCGACAGCCATCAGCATTTTTTGCCTCACACTCAATTCTTGACACTGTCATCACATCCCGATGGATAGACTGTATAGAGTAGAGCACGAGAGCAGACCCACACAAAATATTTATGAGGCCTAGAAAACTTGTCGCCTCTAGTCTACTCTATACTCTACCCCTGTACAACAACCCAAAAGACTCAACTGAGTGAAAGGTGATGGTGTGGTAGTTTAATAGCTGCCACAGACAGAAATTCCAGTAGGGATCCTTTTTGATGATGCCATGAATTCTTCTCCTCCTCTAACATGAGCTGGAGAAAAGAGGGGCATGGAACATGGAACAGTTTATTCATAAAGAGAGCAGAATAGAGGGGCCTTGTATCATATTTTGCACCAAAACCGTAGAATAATATTCGGGTGTCCATGGCTTTACACTATTCATACTTCATGCATACCAAATCAGGTTTTTTTTACCTTTCCCTACTTTCTCTCTCTCTCTACATAAAACATTGCACAATATAAAACTCTCCTTTTTTATTCCTCAAGAATATCCTCCAGCTTTTTTCCTTGTTGATAAAAAAACCAAGGGGATGATTATAGACGCATCTTGTGATGACAAAAGAGGCGCATTATTCCTATGGAAGAGTAATTCCCATAAAATATACAAAAAAGTGCGGAAGGTGGCCCTCCTCCTTCTCCTTCACTGCGGGAAAGTTTATGAGTAAATGGAGGTGGAGACGATAAGGACCCCACCAAAAAATCTCAAGCACACAAAAAGGAAGAGAAAGTCAAGAGTTGAGGAAGGAAAATCTGGAGGAGCACTTAAAGACAAGAAAAGTGGGCAACTTTGTCTTGTCAAGTTAATTTGACTGTACCTCCTTCCTTGTTCTCTCTTAACTGTATATAACAATGTATAACAACAACAACATAAAATGTAATAAGCATCATTTCTCATGCCAAACCAAGATGCGCTGATAAGGTGAGCCCCAACCACCATTTTCTCCACAATTTTTCTAACCCACCTCACCCACCCACCCAACTCACCTCACCCAAATAAATGCATAGCTTTTTTTTCTCTTTTTACTTTTTAAAAAAACAAGACCAAAGTCATTTCCTCTACAATTTTCATTCAACATCTTTTTTATAAAAAATAAGGGGAATTTGTTCATCAATTCAAAAAAAAAAGTTTGCTCTCTTTCTTGTCTTCTCATCATGGTTGCTTAGGAACGAGGAAACAAATTAATAGGAAAATGAAAAGTGACTTTTTTGTATCTTGAACATTGTTAATTTCTAGAAAAAACTAATAATTTGATCTTTTTCATTTTCTCCCTTCATCCGCCTTTCTCTCTCTCTCTCTCTCTCTCAAGTGTTTAGAAAAGATTGGAAAGATTTTAATCTTGTGTCTTATCCATTTGTATTGCCAAAAAAATGGGAAAACTACATATATGATATATATATATATATGTATGTACACACAATGTAGTCAAATTAGATAAACATTTACTTGACCTACATTCATTGACTCAAAAATTCAATTGACGCGCATGGATGTACGGATTGAAAAGAGGAAAAAAGAGGAGGAGGGGGGCTGTAAAGCTACTTAATTTTGTTCCATGTTATTTTGTATCGCTTCCTATAATAATACATTTTTCCCCTCATATGTACATCCCTTGTGCTATACACACAGAGCACAATGTTTACATTACGAACCAAAATTTAAATCTCTTAAGCCAAGGGCTATGGTAATATTTTGATTAGACTTCTATGGAGACTACTATACAAGGAGGAGGGGGAGGGGGGACTATTCACAATTATATTCCACACACTACGACGACGACTACTACTCTCAAAAAAATTTGCTACAAAGTTGGCTGGAGGGGAAAGTAAGAGGAAGAGGGAGTAGATTCAATTGAATTGGTATAAGAAGATGGGAGAAAGTTCCCCTCTCTCTCTCATTATGACGTCCTTGTAATGTTGCTGTGGAGGAAAATAAGGACAGTATAGTGGCTTTGTACTCGAGTCATTTTATAGAGTAGCTGCGATGCTTTATCTTTTCCATTTGATTCTCTGCTTTCTCTGCTTGTTTACTACATTTGCAAGTCAATTGACGTGTCTCTTCTTGTGTGTGTGTCATATAACGGGAGACTTGATATACAACACACCTGCTGCTGTTGGTTCTACTCTGGCTCAAGCTTTTAAGAAAACAGGATGAAAATCTTGAGCCTATTACACTGTCGACTACTAACTGAGAGAGAAAGTGGCATTTTACCTACTTTCTTCCCCCCATTTCTTTTTTTGCATATGTTTTCTCCTTTTTTTATCATAGCCCACATGCTTCATCTCATTCAGTAAAGTATTTTTTTGGAAAGGGGAAAAAGAAAACAAAAGCCAGTTTCAACGCCTCGACTTTCTCCCCTTTTCCTTGCCTGTGCCTGTCTTTCTTTTGCTACTTGTGGTATGGTAAATGGTTGGAATGGGAAGAAAAACTTAAAGTTTGTGTCAGTTTGCTTAAAAAGAGCAAATAAGGCAATTGAGAAAAGCTGACAAGTCTCCGTATATCATCATGATCACCATTAATGCAGAAAGAGAAAGAGTTCATAAAGGATAACGGAGGAGTAGACAAACTTTTCTCTCGTTTAACTTCCTCTTCCATCTCTCTCTCTCTTTCTGTTATGCATACTTATATGTATGTACAGACTTGTTAGGGGAGGGAAGCAGAAGTTGGGCTTGTTCTCAAGAAAATATCATCTCCCTTTTCGTCATCTTTATATGTACAGAGTCCACTATGGGGGTATAGGAGGGATATGTACCACATGGAAGGGAGACACCAGGAGGGCTGTACATGCAGACTTTTTGAACTGGGAAGGAAATGAAATGCTGTGTAGACTAACAGAGAATAGTCTGTGTCGTGGCAACATAATTAAATTTGGGCAATAAAGCCTTGTCTTTGATGATAATCGATTTTGATGGCGCTTCTTCACATACACATTCCTTCATACTCTCTCTCTCTACTTTCTCCCCTCTATGTACATTTACTTACTCTCAAGGCTCTTCAGTAAGTTCTTTCTTTTTCTGTTGTTCGGTTCGAGAAATTATTTTTTTACTCAATGATTGATGGTTCATTGTAGGAAAATTGGGACTGGAGTTGCTTTCTTTCTACTTATGAAGCCCTTAATGAGCGCCAATTGCAAGAAAAAATCAATTTCAAACAGAAATTCCTTTTTTGAGAATTTTTTGTGGCCACTCGACTCTATTCTGCGAAAAATGAAAATTTTCGGAATTATTTTTTAAGCCCCGTAACAATTTTTAAAAAAAATTTCAGAGAATACAGCTCCAGCTGATGACAATATTTATTTGATTGGTTTACCTTGAAGAAAAGACGACAAAAAATGAAGAACATTACTTAATGAAGAGCCCACGTACTCAGAGAGAGAGAGCTTATTCATGGTCTACTAAATGGCTTTGCTCCTTGCCTCTTTTGAAACCCCCCTCCCCCCTCCCTCCCCCCTCTCCCTTCTTGTTCAATTCTCAACTAAGAATTAGAGTACTCCACCTTAGTCATCAAGCTGAATGGTTAAATTCTGTCCATTATCTCTCTATAAGCTCCTCTCTCTCTCTCTCTTTCCCTCACACTTGATTTTAAAGTGAAAGCGTGTTTGTACGAGGGTAAATATAATTGATTTTCAAATGGAGATGGTGGGTGGTGGATATTTTTTGGTGCAATCAAGGACAGTACATGTATTATATCAAGTGTACATGATTTCCCGATGGTTTGAACCGGAATGGAGGAATTCCACCCCGTAGAGTCGCCAACTAAAATCGACAAGGAGAGAGCTAATGAAACGGAAAGTGAACGATAAGAAGGGAATAGAAGTCAGAGTACACATAAAGTATGGACGACTAAAAGAAAAAAAAGGAGGGGGAAGAGTTACAAAGCTACGGAATCACGACTCGTTGTCTCTTGCCATTGGTAATCATGGCTAGAAGCAATTTTCACCATGATAATGTGCCGAGTGGTTCAAGGCAATTCTCAATCCATCGGATAGTGTCCTATCACTAAATATGTACCTTCCCACACATGTCCTTGCAAGAGAATTTTTATGTTACAAAAGTGAGGGTACTTTCTCCCCTTTCTTTATTCCCATCACCCATTTTTAGCTCAATGTCGATCATCTAATTCTCGAGTGCAATGGCTTGAAGAAATTACATGCAAAACTTTCTCCTCCATATTGTACAATTTTATGTATAGACACTACAAATACAAATACTCAATGGGGGGAGTTTTTTTGTACTTTTATTCTTGGCGGGAGAACAAGTTGTTGATAGGAAAAAAAGGGGAGATTTTCATGGGTTTTGCCTGCAGTTTTTACGCATGATGGAGGTGCAATAAGGAGGAATAGATAGAATTTGTATTGAGTAAAATAATAGGAATAATAATAACAGGAGGAGGGGGAGGGAGGGGGATATGTTGGCAAGGAAGCAAGGCGAGTAATATTGACCACAGACAGTGTGTGTGTGTGTAGAAGGAGATTCAGTGGAGATTTGGCCCTTTTATTTATTACTTGGTGAGATCCCACTTTGTGGTAGCGGATGAGTACGGGAGCCAGGCGTGAAATTTCTAAATCCTTTTGCTTTCATCATCCCATAAATGTCTGCCTACATGAAATGTTTCCTCGGATTACCACCGCCAGAATAAATCATGCCACACTCTATATGACTCCCTTCTTAGCTAGCCACCACTACCACCATCACCATCACCATCAACCATCCCTCTCTCTCTCTCTCTCTCTCTGTGTATTTTCATGTAGACTTTTTGTATAAAATCCCAAACCAAAACTCTGTACCCACACACTCATCTCCGTAGGTCAAGTTAAAAGCGAGCTTTTGTGTATTTAAACTTGTGACCAACAACATCAATGTACTTTCTCTCTCCCTCTCTCTATAGAGAGAAAGAGAGAAAGTGGGATAAAAACAATTCACATTTTTTTTGATATACATATCCTCTATATTTTCATGTCCTCATATTGAGTCATAAATTGTATAACAAGAGAAAGGGAATATCATAATAGTCTATGTGTGTGTGTGTATTAAGCCTATGGCAAAGAGTCAAGTAAAAAGTGAAAGAGAAAAGAGGAGAAAGTTGGGAGAGTAAAAAGCATATTGTGTTAGTATTATATATGTATAAGGTTAGTAAAGAAAGTAAGTAAAGTGGCTTAAATATTTACTCTTAACTACACACACACACACACAAGGCTCAACTTGTACATTGAATAGTAGGAGCCCACACTACTAGAAGTTAGTGTGGGGGTTCTGTATCTGGAGATAGAAAAAAGGGAAAGCCGTCTTAGTTAAGTGTTAAATAAGCTGGGGTTTTCTAGGGGAAGGTTCCAACCCATAAAATCTTCTCTTTGTACAAAAAAACAAAAGACCAAGACAATTGTACATATGTAGACCGTCTCGTACACCCCGAAAAAAAATTTTCCCCTCTTTTTTCCCCTCATTTTATCAACCAATCTGATTTGACAGCAATAAAACAAGTCCCTATAAATAACACCAACACCCAGGGAACAGGAACATGAACACTCATTGTCTCTCCCATTACTTTGAGGAGGAGGAGGTTCATGTGATAAAAATCCCATTGGTAATAATAATAAGATGGGGAAATGAGCTCAAAAAATATGGTGTCTCTCTCTCTCTTTATTTATTTCATATTACATGAACGATAAAAAAAGAAAGTTCACAAAAAAAATATATCCCCCTTAGCAACTAACTACTCATCGGAAAAGAGAAAGCTGTGGTACTTTTTTTTCAAACTTGAACTTTTTTTCTAGCACAAATGAAGGTTTCTTTCTTTGTAAAAAAATTTTCTTTTTTTTTGCCAACACTATGAATATGATGATGACTATGACTATGCATGTTCATTTTTATTTAAGATGAAAGTGGAGAAAGTGTGTAGTGTATTCTATGAGGAAAATTGCATTTGAAATGAAATGGTAAAGATTTCTCTCATGACTATAGAATAGACTACACAATAGAATAGAAAAGATAGAAAGTGTGATATGGACATATGAGAGTACGTTAAAGAGCCTTTATATAAGTAAAAGTTGATAACAAAAAAAAGAGAAAGTATAGAAAGAGGAAAACGTACCTTGCGAATGTGTTTGGCAATTTTCTCTCCGACTTCAAATGGGATGACGGGATCCTTGAAATCTGGTCCAGTACCGCAATGCACTTCCCTCGTCCCATTAGCTCGCCCAACGTTACTATTAACTGAGGACGGGACGGGCCGAAAAAGGTCGGGTTTTTTTTTGAGCATCTTCGAGAAAGCTTCTGTCAGTACACTCATGGCGTCATACATTAAAGCTGCGTTTGCCTGTGGAAATGACACAAAAATCAACAACTGTATTCTCCGTTTTCTATTTTCTTCTTTATTTTTTTCTTTCTCTTATAATACAAAGTTTCATTCTCTCTCTCTCTCTCTCTCTCTTAGTGCATGCGTGTTTGTAGTTGAAACTTTTCTCCTTAACTTTAACCCCACCACATCTTGTGGGGGGTTATTAGCCTCTTTTCACATCGAAAAAGGACTAGGACGAGGACGACGACCACTAGGCCTCTTCTTGTCTATCTCATGGTTACAGTTGAAACATATCAACTACTCACTGCCGACGTAAATTACTTGTGTGTTCCATGAAATTGTTTTATTTCTCCTCCCCCCCCCACATACCCCCCACAAATGATATTCCGCTCACATAGAAACTCTCTCTCTCTCTCTCTGTTTATATCCAAGCATGTCTTTATAGCCATTTTTATTTGAGCCAAGGAAAAACTTTTACTTTTTCTAATTAACAAAAAAAATAACTACAAATTGTAGTCTCTCTCTCTCTTTACTAGGAAGTGAAAATACCTTTCTCCATTTTTTTTGAGACAAGAAAAATAATTTTTTTGTGAAGTTTTTAAATTAGAGAAAATAGTGTCATTATATACAATAAATGATTATATAAAAATTGATGGTCATGATGGTAGTAATTGTCTCAAAGTATTTTTTAGTCAACTCGATTCAATTTCTCTCATCAAAGTTTGAACAAGAAAAAGGGAAAGTAATTTTCATCTTTCTCTCTCTCTATGGGGGAAGGGGATTGTTATAATAAAATTATGAGCATAATTTCTATCCTTCTATCGCCATTACGTTGTAATAGTAGGATAATGTGGGATGTAATAAGAGAGAGAGAGAGAAGAGCCATCAAGAGTTGATGTGCAGACAAAAAAAACCAATTCATTATTCTTCTCTAGAATTTTTCATGCTGGAAGACCACCCGACAATCACTATGCGTAACGTGTGTGTTTTTGTGCGTAGGAGAGAAAATGTGGTGTGCATTCATATTGTATGTGCCCTGTTCCCCCCAAAACCCCAGAACAAATTCCAAGACCCCAACTCATCTAACGTGGGGCTCTGACTGACAGTGAAGATTTGCAACAACTTATCTGGCTTCACTACATCCCAGTTTCTATGTCAGACACTGTCTAATATATATAACATTCTTTAGTATAGTCTCTATTTTTTAAAAAAGGGGTATAAAGAGAGGTCTAAGGTGGATCGTCTATTGTCTTGAAGGGTTAGCCCCATTTCCCGTGGATGCAATGAACAAGAATACGACAGAAGAGAGAACTTGCTTTCATTCCTTCTTGTGATCCCAAATGAGCCATAATTTTGAAGGGGAAGCCTTAAAATTTAAATAAGGCCGTTTTTAGTCTCTATTATAGAGAGACTGTGAAGAACCCAGAGAGAGAGAGAGAGAGAGAGAGAGAAAAGAAAGGAGGTTGGAAAGTATAAGAGCAAAAGGAATTGCAAGGGAAAATTGCCATATTCCGCTAATAATGCGGAGCAACTACCTCCAATGTTACAGAGAGAGAGAACACCCAACGGGCTTTGAACCACCCCCTCCGCCCTTCCATTTTTTTAAATTCTCTCTCTCTCTCTCTTTTTTGTGTTCTTTTTCAACTAGAGATATAACGTGGAATGTACACAATGAGAAAAGAGACTGAAAGATGTGCATTAAGGCAGCTGGTGAATGTTACTTTCTGCTCTCCATTTCTTTGCTTTTTTGCTTTCACAACAGAAAACGATGATGGGGACTAAAATATACAACAATCTCTCTCTCTACAAAGGATGGACCCCCCTTCTATTTGCTTCTACTGCCATTTTCTTCTCCATGTTGAAGGAGAAAAAAACAAGTTTAATAGAAATCTTACGAGTGTAAAAAAAAGAAAGTACACTTTTTCTATTGAAAATAGAAAGTACACATCATCGACTTGTAGCCTTTAACTGACTCTGGAAAAATTGAGAGAATTAAAATGAAGAAAAAGGGGAAAGAATGAATGGTGGTTGGTGTGGGAGAAAGGAAAAGATTGTGGAAAAAAGCCAAAGTGAAGATTCATCTTGCTAAGGTACATACTTTATTTAACTTTTTGTGTGGATACATTGTTATCAAAATGGTATGGAAATTGCATATATACATATACACACAAAGAGAAAGAAAGTTAGTTGACTCTCAAGTTAGAAATTACATTATGAATGCGTATATAAAGGCTGAAATTGGGTAAGAAGAAATAGGGAAGGAAGGAAGTAAGTTGATTCTTGGAGAAAGTAGAAAGTGTAGAGATAGATATATATATATGGAAGAATATTATACAAAGTGCAAGTGGAGAAAAGAGAAAAGAGTGAAGAGATTCACTCGACTGGGCAATGTGCAGTGTATTTGCTATGGGCTATAGAACGTCGTAGAAGAGAGAGAAAAGAAAGAAAAGGGAAATAGATGGAAGGATCAGATTCTAGGCGAGTCTCACATTTCCGGATTAGTATTCCGGTCGACACTCAGCGATTACGAGAAGTGTTTGAGCAAATATTTAGGGAGGCGAATAGTGTCACACAAGGGAGTCTCATTCTATTCCATTCTCATCCCCCCCAAAAAAAGAGAAAGAGAAAGCAACTTTCCTACAAGAGAGAGAGAGAGGTGGAGTCACAAAGAGGAGGAAAGACAGTACAAGAAGAAAAAAAAATTCGAGACAAAAAAAAAATGGCGATTAACTTGCCGCTACTATGTACTTTAACAGTACATGTGGAATATAAGGGAGCCAATATTGTAGACAGATGAGTGTTGAGTGTTGAGACTCGGGAGTGTGTTTTTACACTTTGATGGAATAGCATTTAGTCGTTGTGTGTAAAATTTATAGTTTATTTCTCCTGCATAAAGACATGTTCCTCCCTCTCCTCCTTTTACTAAACATATGCTCTGCTCTGTGTTAAAAGGCAAGACAAGAGACAGACAGAGAAAGTCAAGATGGATTTTCTATCACATTTCCTCTTTTTCCTTGTACTCCCTCTCTCTCTTGAAAAGCTTTCTCTCTCTCTCTGTTTCGTTTGTCTCAGTTTGGTAGACATGTTATGTACATATGTCATTCCAATGGTGTTCTACTATGCCATTTTAGAAAACCGACACATCTCTTCTGTCTCTCCATTTTCTTGTTCTTTCTCCTTTCCTCTCTTCTTCATGTTTGGCGTGTGGGGTATTATTATATTGCATAGTTTCTTGTTCCCTCATCGTCACTCACGTCGACTTGCTCACTCTCATAGACAGAGAGAAAGCCTGTGTAACATGCCAAAAGAGAGAGAGAAAGTATCCTAGGCAACTGGGCCATAGATAAGTTACCTGCACACATCAAAAAACCTCCTCTTCAACTCAGGAAGGAAGGAGAGAGGAGAACACGGAAGCCTCCTTTTACCTTTTGAATGTAGGGATGCAAGTTGTGTGTGTGGTTGAAGATAGAAAAAGGTAGTAAAAGGGGCTATCTTGACTTTCCCTTTTTCTCTTTTATTCTAAAGCTTGTTTCCCTTTCAACTCTATGCGCTTGACTTGACTTGTACGCTCATTTTACGTTTTCTTGCCCCTCAGCCTCCTTTCCTGCCCACTGCTTTCTCTCTCTCGACTACAACAAGACAACCACGGCTACTTAAATTTTTCTCCCCTCTCCCTTGTCAATTTATCTTGTTCAAATGCAGAAATCGTATGGTGTGTGTTTTTCTCTTCCCCTGTACGTGTTTTTATCCCCCGTTTGTCTCATCATCTCAATTTTTATTTTTTTCTATTTTCATGGCCAGAGCCCTTAGATCTTTAGAATGTGTGCCCTTGTTTCCGTTTCCTTTAAAGTCAAGTTTAAGTGTTTTCAAGGATTCTTTTTTTTCAAATGGAGAGTAAATATGGCCCATTTGATATAGATATGAAAAGAAAGATTATTTTATATGAAAGCCAAAGCCAAAAAGATTTTTTTCCGCAATCTTTTCTTCTTTGGAAGGGGGGGGGGTTTCATTCTTGTTTTGTGTACTATCTAAATTATAGTAGAAAAATGTTAAATTTATTACACCCCCCCCCTCCTCTCTCCTTCTCTTTGATCCTTGGGAAAGAAGAAGAAAAGATTTTTGGTGTGGGGAGTGGGAAATCTTTTGAATGGAGCGGCTGAAGGGCTCAACATACTCTCAACAGCACTGTCTCTCGTTCGTCGTTCGAGGAAGGTAGAAAAGGAGAAATTTGGAAAGTACACACAAACATTAAAAGCAATGAGACATTTTTTTTAAAGAAAGAGATACAACATCTTCCTTTCTCTCTCCCCTCGGGCCTAAATAACTGGAGGAGAAAGGGAGAAGGATAGAAAAAATAAAAGGGAACCTGATTCTAAAAATTCCTGGGTTTTTGCTCTCTTCCTTAAGCCAACCATACAATAAAAACCTTTCTCTCCCATTATACAAAAAAATACAGATTCAACGGTTCTTAGAGTGAGTCGGGAGGGGAAGAGCATTATAAATTCTTTTCTCGTTCTGCCACAGCCCATCACCATCACTGCCCTACAGTCTCTCTCTCTCTCTCTCTTGTAAAAATGTACCATGAAAACTTTGTCTCTACGCTACAGATAATCTCAAGGCACTCTCTCAACTATTTTATATACCGTCAGACGGGGTGATTCCGAACGATTTTGAAAAATTTTCAACTTTGGTCGACTGTAACTTTTTTTGGGGTGCATTGTTTTTTATGAAACTTTGCACCCACATTCTGACGTTTCACTTTTTGAAATATCTTTAACGTCACACGCGACCTTGTAATTGTCACTTTTTTGCTTGGGGGTGATTACGAACGGGGCTGGGGTGAATCCGAACGATCGTCCAACTTAATTAAAATGATGCATCCAAAATTTTCCAAACATTATAAAAACAAGTCACAAGATGAGAAATGGTCTTTCCATTCATATTCATGCAGAATGGAAGACTGGGGCAATGTTTATTATTTAATCTAACCACGTTGAATGAAACAGCAACTTTTAGCCGGAATGTCATGGGGGTTTTCATGTGAAAAAATATTTAATTTTTAACTTAACATTTAATGATGATTATATTTAAAAAATGATAGTTCATAACGTTAAATAATGATTTCATCTGTTTTCATGAAAAAAATCAAAAGTATTTTGCCAGAGAGTGGCCAAAATAGCCGTTCGGATTCATCCCATTTCTCTTGCAAAATGACGCTTTTCAGTTAAAAATAAAAATAAATTACAAATCATGGAAAATAAGATCAATTCGACACACCATCACGATCTCCATGAAATTCTGCATAATCCATGTGGATTCCACCTTTGGCCTACTCAAATTCATCGAGATCTCAGACACTTTTTGGAGACATGGAAAATGGTTGATTTTAACCATTGATTTAAAATTATGTCCTGTGTGAGTACCTTTAAAGTTGACAATGTGTCAGAAAGGACAAATTGTAGGTAAACAATCATATTTTGATTATGCCTGACCAAAATTATGAAAATCATTAAAGGTCATGAGATGTGTAGAATAGATCACGCTCATGAGAATCGTTCGGATTCACCCCCGGTCGTTCGGAATCACCCCGTCTGACGGTACCCCGAGAAATTTTTTGAGACGGACTAAAAAAAAAGAGCTTATTACATTGTTATGGTATTGGTATGATTTACCATATTCTCAATTTCTCTCTCTCTTTATTTTTTATCTCTATCTCTCATATTTTTTTCCATGATGATTATTTATGAAAAGCATCATCCCATACACGACATTCACTTTTTTTTGCTTTCTCTCTTGTAGCAAAACAGACTGCCGCTTCCAATCCACTGAATTTGAGTGTCTTGCCATTTTTTTAATGGGAAGAGAGAGAGGCAGGGAGAAAACCCGACGTGCAAAAAATGATGATGATGATAAGAGAGCATTGTACTCTATTTTATTGTATTTGTGTTCCATTCCTCTCTCTTTCTTTTTTGTACATAGTGAAAGTAATATGATAGAGAAAATAGAAATATAGTTGCTTAGGTCAAGTTAAAATCTTGATGCTTTGTTAGAACAATTTGAGCAACTTTTTATGGCTCAATTTTCAATTTGCTTCTAGCCTCCTCAACCAACTTGGACTCTATTTCTCCGGAGGGAATATAAAAAGAGAAAGTCTGGTGAAAATACTCCTACACTTCCTCCCCGCTTCCTCCTCCTCTTCATGTACAATGATCGGAGTACAGCAACCCCAAAAAAAACTGGATATTATATACACTCTTGAGTATCTAGAACAGGGGGAAGGACTCGGAGATGGAGACGGAGACTGAGGAAGAATGAAGATGAACACGGGAGAAAGTGTGGCATGTGTGGAGAAGGAGAGAGCCTGACAATTTTCTGTTGAAGATACATATAATAAGTATCTATTGATATAGTAGGGTCGTCACACTTAAAACTATAAAGTGTAGTCGTTTTTTTTCTTTTCTTCTCTCCCTCTTTCTCCTTCCTGCACATGTACACATATGTGGCGTATCTCATAAGAAGGAACATAACAATAATATTTTCCAGAGTATCTTACCCTATATAATAACCTTTTTGGCACTTTATTGAAAGCTTTCTCCCCCCCCCCCTCTTTCTTTTCTTCTTTTAGTAGCCTTGGAGGTTCAGCTCCTTTCTCTTTATTACTTCCACCCTGCATACATTATACATGTATAAACAAACACGGGAGGAACTTTTCTCTCTTTTTTGTACAAGTTCACATTTCCCCTCTCCTTTCTCCCAAAAAACTTGTTCATATGCTCTCTTGATCATAATGATGCTCTGTATTTTTTTGGGATACTGAGACTGTGTACTGTATGGGCTGTTCAAAATATTATGCACACGTCACCAAAACTAAAGGCCCTTTCGAAAAAATGTATGTACATGTACAGGATAATGTTGGAGAAAATATTCCATTCCTTCAACTTGTGGGAGAAAGGGAGAGAGAGAGAGTCTTTTAAATTGAAAAGAACTTGCATATGCTCCTATTTATAGACGTATAAAATAAGAGACGAGATTCTCATGTTCCTTTGATGGCAAAAGCCGGCATATTTGCCGGCACAAATACTACAAAAGGCTAGTTGGTGTATGTTGTACAAGCTTGAGCACAGCTGAGCGCATTTTCTTCTTGGTCTCTCTCTCTTTTTTGAGTATAAAAGCGTAAAACTTGAATATAAATGTAGAAAAGGGGAGAAAGCAGAGAGAGAGAGAGAGAGAAGGGGGAAGTGGGATGTTAACTTCTTTTGTCTTGCTCTCTCACAACATCTGACTCGACTCTTCTCCTTTCTGTCTCTTTCACTGTGAATCTCTTTCAATAGCTTTATTTTCTATGTACTCACATTGACTTTTAAATTTGTTTTTTTGGCTGGCTCAATGGTTGACAATAATAACTCGTTATATATATATATATATATATATATATTTTTGTTTGCATGGATGAGAAAGACAAACATGTTGTGATGACTTGTGCATATTTTTTTATTGTCCTTTTTTCTTTGCTTTCTCTCATTTTATCCATCATTTCTTTCCCCATGCAAGTCGTCTTCCCACAATAAAGACAATTCTAGTTTTTTTTTCTCAAGTGTTTTCATTCTTTTATACAAATTCATTTTATGCTTTGAAAAAAATGGGATCATATCAAGTCTGTTAAATTGTTGTGAATTTTACAAGAAATGACACAATGTTTTTTTGGAGGTGCTTTTCTTCTTTTCTGTCCATTTACATTCATTGTCAATTGTCATGTCTTATCTTATGATAGTTATGGTGGGAGAAGTTTAAAAAATTGTTTATTTTTATTATTTTGACCTCTTTGCTTATATTCAGATTATACAATGGCAAGGATGTCTAATATAAAAAATATATTAAAAACATGACTTTTCCATTCAAAAAACTTTCTTTTATTTTTACTACTCAAAATAAAGACTGTAGTCTACACTAAAAGCTTCAAATCGATTAAAGTGTATAGAAGACTGTCTCCCATGAAAAAAAGAAGAGAAGAATTTTTTTTTGCTTTCTTTTTTTGGGGGGTGAAAACAAACGATTAGCACCTCATAAACTTTTAGTACCCCATATGCTCAATTGAGTGGAACACAAGACATGATAGATAGGCCAATGATAAGATAGGGTGTAGTTTTTTGTGTGGGGTGTTCCAAAAAAAAAGTTTATGAAATTCCAAACTACATTTCTACACATTGAACACTACACCATACGAGCTTTTAAGTTTTCTCCCCTTCTTGAAGCACGTATCATTTGTCATGTCATCAGACTCTGAAACAGAGTACAATTCAAGACATGGCTTTCTCCCTCTCTCTCTCTCTCTCGTGTATGATTCAGAGTATGAATGCTGGAGTTGTCATCAATCGGAGTAAACAGAGAAAGTAAAGAGAGAGAGAGAGAAAGAATTCGCCTTCTTGAAGATATCAACCATCAAAGTCAAATGCAGTTTGTTTGCTGAGATGTCGAGGCTAGTTTAATAGGAGGCCTCCCTTTTTTTGGGCCTCGATGTATAGTACACACGAGTCTGTTTTTTGTACACCCCAGTCCCCACTCTCCTCCTCTTTCTCCTTGCCTCACCTTTCCTTCTCAATTTCTTTCTCGTGTTGAGAATAAAGAGGAACTGTGTGCACATTTTTCAAACCATCCCTCACTCCCATTACTGCTTTTGACACTTGAATGCAATACAGTCCTCTCTTCCCCATGTCGAGGCTAGGAAGAGACAGCTTCCCTTTCTCTTTTTTTTTTACTTTCCCTCGGCTATCACTTTCCCTTTCTCTTTCTCTCTCTCTCTCTATGGACTCTACCACCGGCCATTTACACAAGATTTCGTTCCTGTGCATTCTAATGCTTTTTTTACAAGGTGTGTACATACTCATCTAATATAGTTGTGTAGTGGAGAAAGTGGGTGTGTGTACACAAAAGGGCAGTCACTATCATTGGATCCATTTTACGAGAAAGTTGATATGAAAAAAATCCAAGAGTACAAGTTTAGCTATTGAAAAGTTGGATAAAAATCTTTGTTAGAGTGTTATGTACTGTACACTCATATTATGGAAGATGGTGTGCAGTGCATGTACTGTACATGGAGATAGATAAAGATAGAAAGCGTTTAGGAAAAAAAATCCGTTTAACTTTAGACTCCAGTCCATTTGAGCAGTTTGAATTTTCAATGTCGTCCCGTGGTGGTGGGAGAGAAAGTTTAGAGCATAAATCTGAGTATGAGAAGAGAGAGAGAAAAAAAAGTTGATTTTTTTGAATCAACTGCCAAGGTTAGTATCAGCAATGCCAATATCCCCTCCTCCTCCTTCCTTTCCCCAGCTATATTATATTATGTTGCAAGAAAAAGTAGCAAAAGAAAGCAAGTAAAAATAGAGAGAGAGAGAGTCTTCTATCTTCATCTCCTGATGCTGAGATGAAGATAGCGGGGAAAGTTATTTTTTTCTTCTTGTGAAAAGGGAAATCAGGAACATGTAAAGAATTCAATCTTTAGTTTTGAGAATTTTCTTCTTTCTTGTTCAAAAAAAAAATATTTTCTACACTACAAGTCAAGAAAATTGGACCACTTCTCTCTTTTTTTTTTTCTCCCCAACTCAACTCAATTTTTTTCTCTTGGTCTCAATTTGAACTGTGAACTGACTAAAATTTCTTTTTAAGCTAAGAATGTTATAAAATTGGAGAAAATATTATTTGTGTCGTGTACTCTTTATAATATGACGATGGTGGTGGTTTTTTTTTCTTGTAATTCTAGTCAAGTTTGGGCTAGTCAAAGTGAAAGTGAAAGTAGCATCTTTTCACTGTGTAACAATTCTAAGGTACCTAAGAGAGATGGGTACTGATAATCAGAGCTTGTCAAAAAAATATTGGAGGAAATGCTTCAGGCTGAAAAGTTTTAGTTTTCCGACAACCCCCTCCTCCGCCTTTCTCACCACTTTCTCTGCTTTTTTGAGTCTAGACCACTTCTTGTGACATGACACTTTTTTCAGGAAAAAAAATTGTGTATTAAATAAAAATGATGAGACTGTTGAGACGCTCAAAGCTAATATGAAATGTTTACAGTTGAAAATAATAAAGAAGAGAAAGGGGAATGCTCTCATTGAGTCAAGTTGACTAATAATGTTTTCATGTCATATGACCAATTAAAGATGCTCCATTTTTTTTCTCTCTCTCTCTCTCTACTTTCACTTCCACTCGCTTTCTCTTTTTGGTTGTGTGTGAGTCAAAGAAAAATAAATTCCTTGGGGAAAATCATTAGAGTTTTGGATGTAAAGAGAAGAGATGAAAAAAACGTGACTGTGTACCATGAAAAAGAGAAAGTGGAATAGTAAATTAAAATGTTAGACATGTTACGTTAGATTTATACGCTAGAAGACTGTGGGACATGATGATTCTAATAGCTTTATCGTCCATTTAGACTATTTTCTTTTTCTTTTTTTTTAGCCCAACTTTCTCTTAAAGTGTCTTTAGTCTTAAAGTGTACAATATAATTTTACTTTTAATGTGTCATATCACAAAAATTTGAATTCTTTATTCCCTCTTAAAGTCGACAAGACAGACAAAAGAGAAAGCCAAAAGAGTAAAAGTGGGGCTACAAGTGGTCATATAAAGTGCCACAGAGCCAGGGAGAAAAGCAGATGCATGCCCATGTTTTTTTTCTAAGATAAAAGAACAAAAAGTTGGAGGCTAAAAAAAAGAGAAAGAGAAAGCTGGGTAATGTCACTCCCTTGAAAAACGCAAATGTTGAGCTTGAAAAATTACGGCTCTTGCTTCCAACCAAAGTGTGGTCATTCAGTTAAGTAGGAACAAGACAATGGAGAGAGAAAAAAAAACTTCATGTACTCCGGTACTCGTAAGAGGACTTGAAGCATAAAATCTTTTTTTTCTGTATTCATTCCTTTCTTTTTAAACTAATATATTAGAATCCAGCTTTCACCCACCAATTGTACATTAGTTGATTTCTTACGAGTATAATAATACACACAGATAATATGTACAAAATGTAAAAGAGAGATTTTTTATGTACACAATAAAATAAATATTCCTTGTGTCTATGAAGACAACGTTAAAAATAAAAGATTGGTCTGAGATGGCACAACTCACAGAAATATAGTTTCGTCCAGCCCCAGGGAAATCGTCCGTATCGAGTAAAGTCCATTTCTTAAGGAACTCGCGAACGTAGCGTTTCGTGGGATTCACAATACGAAAACCTAGACAAGAAAATTTTATATATAGAATTTTGTATAGTATAAAATGTATGTATTTTGATATATAAAAAAAGATGGTGTAACATACCCGTGACATTAACTGCCCCATATTCCACAATAGATGAATCCCATGGCTCGTCCATTGCCTAGTGCCATTCAACCAACATACAACAAAGAAAGAGAGAGAGAGAGACATCATTTTACTTTAGTCCTCCATATGCAAATCAAATGACTTTCTACTAACTCTAACCCCTTTCTACTTTCACTCACACATCCAGACATTTCATTTTCACTACCACTCCAACTACTGTAATAACAAGAGAGAGAGATCATTCGAGTCTATGTATTTCTGTTGGGGCTATATATTTCGATTTACTCTCAGTGGCTACAAAACTCAATAACTCATCAATGGCCATCAGCTTAATGCTTTCTCTCTCTCTCTCTCTCTCTATTTAAAATGGAATAAGAGAGAAAGTAGAGCATTTGAAAATGTAATGCTAAATATCTATAGAAGGATTTTCTCTCTCCGAGTGCACAACAACCATGTAAATATTATGAGCTAAATCTTATTAACGATAAGCACACGTTCACTCCCATTATATATCATTTTCCATTTACATTCCTGTTTTTGCGAGAAATACCTTTCTCATTTAATGTGTATAAATTCTACGATGGCCATTCCCTTGGGTTAATAATAAAGTTTGATTGTAGCCATTTAAAAGTTTTGGATTTAAATTATTTTCTAAATATCCAAAATCTCATACTGTATATTGACACTACAAAGTAGAAAGTACATAAATACACAAGAGGGAATGTAATGGAGAGTATAATTTATATAAAAAAAATATTGACAAAAAGGAAATCAAAAAAAAATACTCACCAAGCCCGAGAGGAGGTAATGATAGGTTCGACGTCCCATGTGAACATCTTGAACGTGTTTAATGATAACATCTTGGGCAAGAGGTGCTGGACAATCAAGAACGACGTATTTAGGGGCCCATCTGTAAAGAAAAAAATAGGAAAAATAAATATATGGCACAAGTACATTGCATATTATAAGAGAGAGAGAGAGACGGGGAAAGTTTTTTTGGAGGGTACTCAGCTGTGGGGGTACATGGAAGTATCCATGATGTAATAAAAAGAAATAAAGATGGGGAGAAAGTGTAGAAAGACAGGATGGAGAGGGGTAGAGGCTGTACATCATGAGGATGATCATCATCATTCATCATAGAGCGATTGACTTTGTGCAAGAAAAATGGTTTGTATGACCATCCTTGACTCATCACACACAAGTCGGTCCATCCAACATGTCACCCGTGCTTTATCACATCCCATCACATGTTATGAGACCAAATAACTGGACCACCATGTGTGCTCAAGAGCAACAACACTTAAGGAAAAAATTCCCTCCCCCCCTCCCCTCTTCAAGGCCCCAAGAGCAAGTCCAACAACAAGATTTACGGAGACAGAAATAATTGAATACGACTTCACATCTGTTTTCTTTTACCCGTGTCCCACCAAAAAACCTGCCTCCACTCCCCCCTCCTATTTTTTTCTACTGTAGGAAAAATGTGTCTTTGTGGTTTGGGTGGTCGTCATAAATTGTCATCGTCATGGAACATTCACTCCATGCCTACATTTCAATGGCTATGAAGAGGGTCAAAAATCTAAAGGCTTCCAGCTTTCTCTTTTGTTTTTTCTTCTCTCCTTCTTTCACTACAAACTACCACTTTAGTGCAATGTATACAAAAAAAAGAGAGAGAGAATTGCCAAACTTTGATTTGAAGGGGAATAGACCCAAGAGCAAGAGGGGGGGAGAGAAATCTTTTAGGTAGACTGGAGAAAATGAAGAAGATGAGAAAAAGAGAGGTAAGAATTATTAAGTGGAGGTTAAATAAAGTCGCACCACTGAGAGAGCCTGAGGAATGAAGTCTTATTTGGAACTACTGAGGCATGCCATTGCAGATACGATTTACAGTATCCTTCCATATAAAATGTACATGTCTGTATGTATGTGTGTGTGTGTATATTATACAAGTATAAATGGGGTCTGTACAAACAAGGCTATAACTTTACATTTATAAAGTAGAGAAAAGAGACATGGATGGGTTATAGTTGTACATGTTTATGCCTTTGAAAGGAGAGGAAGTGGAAAATTTAGTTAAGTTATAGGTTAATATCCCCCCACCGATCTCCGGCATTTTGCCCTCTTTTTTTCTCTTCTTCTTCTTCAAGCTTTCTCAAGAATGTTGACTCAGTCAGCTTCTTTTTTTCATGAACTTTCTCTTTTTTTTTGTTGTAAATGTTCCTCATGGTGAAAGTCAAAGCTTGAACCCCCCTTGAAACTTGGAATAGGCTATGGGGGTATATAGACACGTGTATAGGACATAAGTTTGAATGCCTTGATAAACTAAATAAAGAAGATAGACACACAGTGTCTATAAATAATGGTTGTACATGGAGAGAGCGGTATATTATGTTGAGATATTCATAGGAGCGGTAAGTTTGTCGATTAAGTTGAAACATGGAAATAGAAAGTGAGAGAGATGAAAGTGAGAGAGAGAGAGAGAAAGATGGAGGATGGAGTAACCCTGTAGCATTTAATTAGACAAATGATGGTGGTGAAGAAAGCAGGCAGGAAGTTCCGGCTCATAGAATGTCTCTCGACGACTACGACTACCACATTCCCACACCAGTTCTATTTTCTAACGGAACCCTACTATCGAGTTTTCCCTTGTCTTGACTCACTCTTAACTGGATTTTAGGGTTGAAAGCTTCAAGTGTATTCTTCTTCTTCCTTCGTCCTTCTAAGAATCCAAAGCCCACTGAGGGACCAATAGAGAAAGGAGAAAGAGAAAGGGAAAAGCATTATGATAACCAGTGTTCATGGCTCTCCCGCTTAATTGAGTCCCTAGTTGCCTTTCCTATGCTTGCTTTCTCACAGAAAACCTCCATCCAGTTAATACTTGGCTCCTTCCTCTCTCTCTCTTTCTCTTGCTTTCTTCAAATGAGTGTGGATTGGATTGGAGACTCACAAGGAAAATTGTCCCTTTTCTTTCTCACTGGGGAGATGGAAAAGACATTTTCTCTTAAAATCTTCAACTGCCTTTGGTCACACACACACACTCTCACTCTCACAATATACGTGAAATGCCGGTTGATGGAATCACAAAGAGAGTCATTTCTATACTTTCTCTCTCACTTTCTCTCTACATTGAACGCCCCTTGGTAAGTTAATACTTTCATTTTATATGAGGGGACATGCTACAGAGAAAAAACCTTATTCAGTTTTTTTTCAAGAAAAAAAATACTCCCACGCCTTACATTTCTCGAATACGAATTTTTGAAGAAAAAAATTACTTTGAAAACTATACAGAAATTTTTTTTATTTTTTTTTGGTAATATTCATTTTTGTTTGAATTAGGTTAGGAGAGCTTGTTGAAACTTGATTTTTTTATGTAGAGTTTCAGTTTTTGTGACAACAAACCCAGAATCAAGACGGTTGAGTTGAGTTGTAAGGATGTTGGAAAAATAGAACTCAGGGAGATTAACTGAGTTTTCCTCGTCAGCTCGTGCTTTCTCTTTCTTCCACTTTTCTCTAACATTGTGGGAATCTAAGGGTCGTCATGGTAAAGAGAAGGCCCAAAAGTGGGTTTTGATGTTTTCTATGTACCGTGGCCACATTTCCCCGTTTCTGTGAAAGAACCAACATAAATGTGGAGCCTCTACTAGTGAAGTATATGGCCTTTGATGATTGTGGGAATAGAGTGAAAGTAATCTATAAAATATAATTAAAAAATTATATTTTCAACTATGGGGGAAATTTTAGTGCTACACATTTTATTTTCTCTGACCCTTAATAAGTCCACTATTACTTGTACACGTGACTTGCCATAATTTGTTTTTTTTGACAGGCAAATTCTATTTTGGCCCTAATACGCAACATGCGAAATGCAAAATGTTCATGTCAAAAAATGAAAAAGTTTTTCTAAAATTCCTAGTATTATTATGACTCTGTGGAAAGAGTCAAAATTTTAAATAAAATTTCAATTTATTTAATTGTACATTTTCAAAATTTGTAATTTGTACACTAAAAACTTTTAATTGATTTAAATTGGTTTGGAATAAAAGTTTTAAAATAAGAAATGAACATTTCTCAAAATTCTGATATAATTTTTTTAAAAATTCGTTGTGAGTGTCTCATAGATTTATTTTCTCTTTGTCTTAAAAGTCTCAAGTGAATAATTGAGAAATAAAAAAAAATATTGTACAACTTTAACAAGTACCATTCGTGTAAATTGTATTATGTATTGTTTTGAAAATGGGACTCGTACTTTGGAATTTACAAGAGTCACATTTTCTCTTTTTAAACAAAGCACCAAATATTTTCTAATCTCTTTGGCCCCCCGTGTACAATTAGTTAAGTCTGATTCACTACAACAAATAGAGTAATAATCAAATTCTAGGAAGAAATCATGACTACATTAAAATGTGTTTCAACAAGAGAGGGAAAGAGAAAGTATTCACATTTCACATGTAGAAAAAAAACATACAAATCTCAAGAGAGAAAAGAGAAAACATTGTTTTCTCTGTATCCATCCAGACACAAAAATAATAAAATTAGTGTTCTACTCCATGTCATGTTTAAAATGTTTTAAAAACACTTGCAGTCAAATTATTATTAGAGAAAGTAATGTGAAAGCACACAGAGTGAGACTGGGACTGAGACTGGTTTATTGTGTTGAAAACCTCAGTCAAAAAGTTGATAGTTTTTATTGTAAAAAATTAAGGTTATTATGTAAAACTGTAAACATATTCTCACTTTCCCTGCCCCATTTTTTTCATCTTCCTTTCTCCTGTGTCAGTGAATGGTTTTTGTCCTTTGTAGATAGTTTTGGAAAGAAAAGGAGGATGTTGGAAATGGAAATGGTGGAGGATGAGAACATCAGAACGCACTTTAGCCTCTCTCTTTCTCTTTACGATGACGTCTCTCACACAAGCATACATCCCTTTTTAGAAAAAAGAGAGGGGGGGGGGGGGGTTGTTGTGCCTGCGGGATGTCTCATCGTAACAATAACTTCACATCTATGCTCCTGAATAAATTCTCTTCTCCTGTTCAAAAAGGCGCGACGCAACGCGGCGGGTTGGTTTTTCTCTACAAGCTTTCTCTCTCTCCATACCCCCCATCCTCAATTCTTTCTACTTTCTCTGGAGGCAGGGAAGGATTGCCATATAAATAACTATATACTTACTCACTTGTGCTTTCTCCTGTGGACACTAAGAACTAAAGTTATAGAAGAAGATGGTGAATTCATACACAACATTCCACAACCGCCACCATTCTCCACAAACCCTCAAATCTCCTACGTATTTTCTCTCTCATTTTTATACTCTCTCTCTTCTTTTTTTTCACGCATAACACATCGTGTAGAATGACATTCCCTATGTCCTCCTTCCTCCCCTAGTCTCCTATTATGTCACACTGAAATTCAGCAAAGGGGACTCTCTGCCAAAAGAGAAAGAGAGAGAGAAAGTAATAGACTTTTACAGTGAAGCTTAGTTTGTATTCCCAAAAATAAATTCTTGACAGAAATGTGGAGCAATAACAAGACAAAAGACATTCATATCTCTCACTTGAATGTACACACACATTCTCTCTCTCTCTCATACACTGTGTCACTTTTTTTTAAAAGCCAATACGCCCCCAACATTACATTCTCATCAACTTGATTTTCATACCAATTCCCCTTTCACTCAACTCTCACTTTAAGTATCAAGTAATGCACTGTAGCTTGTATGTTGGCCCTATATGTATATATGTGTGTGTATATTCACAGAGTAGCGCAATTTCCGTTTCTTCTTTTGCTCTGGCAGTTAGAGACCGTTACTACTTTTGGAGAGTGCTGGAGGGTTAGAAAGGAACAAATAAGGTTATGAAATTTGAATAAAATCTCCCTCTCTCTGTACAGTCTGTAGTGTCATTAATACGTATCTTTAGTTGTGGCTGTTGTCAAGTTTAGAATAGAGATTTTGGATTTTAGTTGGTGTCATAATTCTGCAGGGATAGACTCCTAGCCCCTGTAGTGTTTCAGTAAGATAGGCAATGTCATTGAAATTGAACGATTTTAGAGTTTAGGCATGAGAGAGAGAGAGAGAGTGGCTACATTTACACACACACACACAGAGGCAAAAGTAGATTTTAGAATGAGGAGACAGAGGCGGATATTATGTACTTATGCCTCCCATAATATTATCTCTAGTCAACCGTTGACTCTTTAGCAATTTCTCTACCAAATTTTGGAGTATAACAGAGATAGTTTCTATTTTCTATTTTATCCATGTCCATGTACACAATCATATGTGCCCAAATATTTAATGGGAGTGGCGCCAAAGTACAACAAGAAAATTTACACTAACATGTAAGTAACTGTGTGCAAAAGTGAAAGGGAGAAAGTAGATGGGGAGGAGGGATTGGGAATATATCGGAATATAATCGCGTTCCAATAATAGGACGGGCACATTGAAAAGGACCATTACATCGGCAACTTTTCTCCCACATCATAATCCCATAGTAGAAGTAAGACTCTTAATCTTCTCTCCTCACTCACGTACACACACTCACTCATACACACAAAGATATACACACACTCTACTTTCTACTGTTTTCCCCATTCTCAGTTATTTTCTCTCTCTCTACTTGACTCTCGATCCCTTCCATATCCGCCCTCAAGAATCTAGCGAGCACTCCCAACGGGGAAGCTCAAATCTACGGGTCAACACACTTCACTTGACTCAGTCAACCAAGCACCCCCCCCCCCTCCTCCTCCTCCCCACCTCTTCCTCTTCCTACACACGCAGAGAGAGAGAGAGAGAGAGAAAGTCTCGTCGATGTGATCTTACTAGCAATTGGATAGAGATTCGTCGCTGTGTTCATGTTAGTTGATGGCTTTCAACAATATCATTGCATTGTGATACAGGTAGATACATAAGTCACATGGCTTTACTATTAGTACATACATATATACATGTAGCATCTCGTAGTTAAGTTTATAGGGAGAGAGAAAAAAAGAGAATAAAATTCTTTTATGTTGGCTATACACACACACACGAGCTCCCATCTTTTATAGAGAGATGGGTTGTACATGGAGCGACAGGTACGCCATCGGAAATGGAACGCATCCATCTGGCCAGAAAGCCACGAAACGTCCTGGAATCAAATTCTCTCTCTCTCTGACTTTCTCCAGTGAAAGCTAGCTCTTGACTTTAGTGGTAGGGAAGGAGGAGATGCACACTTGAATCCATTCCCTCATCTAACCTAATGTAGGATGGTTGAATTGTATGTAGTGTCACATGTAATGTTGACTATCTACTCCTCCATGTTCCCTAGTAAAGATAAAATGTTATTGGATTGGCGGGCAAATAGAATGCTGAGTGAGAATAGGGAATTGTCCTTCAATCTCCATCCACACACACACAACCTTTACTCAACCCATCTTTCTCCTCACTTTCTCTTTATCCTTTTGTGCGAATCTACTATCTAAAGGAATACGCAAATATCCCACTTTCTCTCTCTCTCTGGTTGTGACTTTATCACAAACTCCTTTTGTTTTTATCCATAGTTTTTTCTGCTTGAAATCTTCTCCATTCTTTTTTTTGTTGGTGGGTGAGCAGAGGGGAAAAAGCAGGTGGTGCCAGTTTTTTTCTCTCTTTCATTCACTTTCTCTTTCAAAACAAGTTGTTTCTGTCAGACAGAAGCATCATGTAATTTGGCATGGAAATTATTCTTTGATATCCCCAACCGGCTGTCACTTGCTCAGACAGAGAGAGAGAGAGAGAGAGAAAGCAGTCGGTCGAGAGAAAGAAAAAAAATGTGAATCTTTTGTCTTGTAAGTGGAGCTAATCGTAGAAAAAAAAAGTTTGAACAAAAAAAGAGAAAAAAAACAATTATGGATTTCCATGGGCAGATTATGGAAAATTGATTTTCATCACTTTGAAGACAAAAGGATAGAAAGAAAAAAAAGAAAGGAGGAAAAGGTTTTGATAATGGAAGAGGGAGAGAGTCTCGTTGTGTGTAATGAGGAAGGGATTTAAAAGTGAAAATAATTTATGATACCACTTAAATCAGTGAGACATGAAGGAGGGGACAAGGCATGGGATGGAGGATGTGTGCATTGATAATACATTTGAATTTGTTCCCATCACGCTATCCTTATCCCTTACACTTGACTCGGGGAAAAGAGAGGAAATGTTCAAAAAAAAGAGAAAGCGGGGGGATAGTGAAACAAAGGGATGGCGATGGTATAGAAATGGCTTGGGAAATTCGAAAGAGAAAAAATCGACAATAAATTGTTCTTGTTGGATGGGGGATGAGATTGGAATGGTTTTGGTTTTGGGGTCTCTTCATTTGAAAGAAGCAATGTGTCGGTTAAGATTCTGGCTTTTACTTTTATTGAAAAGAGATTCCACAAATCCTAGCTGGCAACTTGACCCAAATTTAGAATAAATCTGAGTAAAAAAGACAACTCTCAAGATTTATGTAACCAGAACCCAACAATTACTTTACTATTGCTCTCTTTCTCATACTCACATTCATCCTGTACACCACACACACACTCCCTTTTTTTCACTGTCTTTGTCTACATATTCTCTCTTGTCGAGATACAATATAAACCAAAAGAATGAGATGAGAAGAAAACCAACATCTCTCTCTCTCTCTCTCCAACTCCTTTCTCTTGCTCTCTCTGGGAGAGAAAGGAAGGCCAAAGATAGAAAAGGAAAGGAATTTTTGTGCCAGCATCAAGAAGGAATGGTGTCCATCGAGAGAAAGTATGCTTTTTTTCTCTCTCTCTCTCTCATGTCAAGACTGAAGACTTGAAGAGGTTCTTGTCTCCCATAAAGTTTTCTCTTCTTCTTCTTCCTCCTAGAGCATGTATTTACTCATGACTGGAGGCCCCTTTCTCTTACTCCTTAGCCCAATTCTTCTTGTCTTTCAATATCTTGTACTCTACTTTTTCATATACACATGTACATGTTCCATGGTATGTACTCTCCATGTACAATTTACTATGATAAAAAAAACCCAAGAGAAAGAGAAAATTCCCTTGGTGACAGGAGCTGGCTCGTGGGATTTTTTTTTGTCTCTTGTTCTTTCTCTCTCGTCTATCTCATAGAACATCCATTGGGGTTTGTGAATGTCTATAGATATATTAAATGTTACAAGAGTGACATGAAATAGACCAATATAAATAAAATGGGTGAGAATGATACCCCCTCCACATTTTTTCTACACGCAGTTTTTTTTTTGGTCTACGCATTCTGATACAAAGACTTGTCATCTGTGAGAGGCTCGTGGTAAAAAAAATGTTAAAGTACTTTCTCTTTTTCTTCAAGATGTGACGTGCAGAAGTCTATGAAATTTTCGAAGACACATCGACATGAGCATAAAAAAACAATGGAGAAAGTTGTACAAGTTGTTGGTAAGTGGTTCAGCAAAATAAAAATGGTTGACCAATGAAATTATTTGAGGTAAATATTGTTGAAAATAATAAGAGTGCTGCCCCTTTAGTTTCCATTTTTTTATGAATTTTAATTAAATTAAATTTTTTTATAGATTTATTTATTTTTCAGGATGATGACCAGGATTTTCATAGTAATACTCGTATGAAAATGTAATTTTAATAAAATGAGATTAAATAAAGAAAAGTAGTAAAAATGGTTACCGATTTGTCTGCTCGATGCCACGTAGAATTTGTAGAGCTTCTTGTGCACTGGAGATTTGTTTCACCACATCAATACGGAGCGACTCGTTGGTGGACGATAAATCTTGAAATATCGACTGCAGACGAAGCAAACCTACAAAAGCATAAGAGAGCCAATTTGAAACTTACTCGTACTCTCTCTCTTTTCTATGGTCAGTCTCTGTGGACGAAAAAAGAAATAGAGGGGCATTCTTTTTGGCTCTTCTGTTCTTTCTCAGAGTAACTGCCTCAACTATTACTTTCCCTATCGCAACCCACACACACGGAGAGAGAGAGGGCCATTCAAGCCAAAAACTAAAGTCATTGGGCCTTAGTTGTCAACTAGCCTATATAAAGATATTAGAAGAATGAAAAGAGAAAGGGGGATAGAGAGATACCCTCGTCTATTTCTTGCCTTTTCACACTCAAACATCTAATTAGCCGCGTACACTTTAAGCTTCTCCCAAATATCTCCCGAGCACAAAGCTAATTAAAGGTCTTGTCCCCCATCTTCCCCTTCTAATGTTCATCCTTTTGCCCTCTTGACTGTCATCCTCTCTGTATTAGGCTTAAGAGGCAAAAGGGAAGCCATGCAAGTATTAAAAGGTCTCAAAATTCAAAATCAGTATAGGCCATTTATTACCTACAAATTCCTATACTTTCCCTATTTATATAACTTTCACCTCTCTCCTTTCTCTCATCTTCCTATTTCTACTTATAGTCTGTCGTGTTTTGATTCTGTAGAAATATTTTGGGGGGTTGTGTACTTAAATTCCATTTTATTTCATTTGTACGTAATAATTACTCTGGCTTTAATTCTTTGATCCCTAGCCTTCATTCAAAAAGTTGAAAATTGAACATGGGACTCGTAGACAAGTCAACTTTGACTATGTTTTAAATTATTTGTTAAGTCTTGTGCTAAATTTTAAATTACACTAAACAAATTCCCTTTTATTGTCCAGGATTTTCATTTTCTTGTAATCTCATAAACTACCACCACCATACCCCCCATATGTACATTGCATGTATTGTAATGTAGAGGACAAAGAATAAATTGGCAGAGTGAATAAAATATAAAAAAAATACAAATAAAAAGAAAGGACAAAAGCAAGAAAACACATAAATTTACAAGGGGGGAGTAGTGGGCATTCAAACTCGAGTTGAAAATGGAAAAGATCCATGCGGAAAATTGGACAGAATTTTAAAGAGAAAAAAAAATCCCAACTTTATATGGAAAAAAGCAAGGATATCCATACACACACACATGCATATATATGTACATGTATAATATTATTATAGACAACAAACTTATGGTTCCCTCCCTCCCCATGCACCCAAGCAACTTTTATGACTGCAATATTTTCCCAAACCTGACCAACACACACTGGCAACTTGCAATTCGTCTTTGAACTTGTCATCTTTTTTTTTCTCCTACTCTTTTACAGATATTTTTCTCCAGTCTCACATGACTTCTCAGTCCACATCATACAGTGGCCATTACCTCACACAAAAAGAATTCTACGATGGGCCATTACAAACTGCATTTTTATTAAACTTTGTGTACAATTAATTATAGGCCATTCCATGTGTATTTACACAAAGTCCTAAAACTGACTGGGCAATTGGAAAGGTTAGGGAAAGGAAAAAAAGGGAAAGTGAGGGAGAAAGGACATTAAGAGGGTGATCATGACACAGAGGGAGAGAATGACTGATCAGCGAGAAAAAATCTAGCGTTTATTTTTTCAACGTTGAACAATGAAAAGCCGCATGAGTGGAGACTGAAATGAATTTTGTTCTCTTGTGACGTTCTCCATCTTCCAATATACTGAACAGTTATAAAAGAGGGAAAGTATAAACTAAAAGAGAGAAAGTAAGGAGTAGAATAGCAATCAACACAGAGGAGAGGTAGCACAATTTCACGCAAAGTGAACGAGACTACACACAAAATGTGTGGTACACAGTGGAGTGTCTCTACATAGCAAGTAAAAATAGCAAGGCATCAATGACATGGCAAATGGCTACGATTTGGTCACAATGGAAAACAAAACGAAAGATTCGAGGGACAGATAAAAGGATCTTTATATAATTATGTACATCCCATATAAACTATAGGGGGAGAGATAATAGTCTACAGAGTTTAAAAAAAACCTCACAGGTTGAGTCTTTAAGGCCTGTAGATATAGATTAGAGATAAAGGAGAGGAGATGAAGACAATGTAAGGAAATGAAAGGGAAGGGAAGGAGGAAGGAAATACACCAAGTAAACTGTCCATTGTATGTACATAAGTCTACAACAAATACCCCAGCCCCCCATCCTGATGATGATTATATGGGGAGGGAGGAAGGAAAGAGAGGAGGCTGAGTTAGCAAACATTAGCGCGAAGGATTTTTGCCATGTCAGACCCAAAAGAGTTTATGAGAGGAAGGGCACAAGAGAAAAAGATGTTGCTATCCCTCGTTTTACTTTCTCTTTTTTTGTGGTTTTCCCCTTTTTTGTAAGAGAGAAAGAATAAGAGGAAATTCTCTGTTTGGAACTACTGTGAACTGTACAGTCTCTTTTTTTTCTGTGTCCCTTGTGGTGATATACTTATGCATGGAAAACCAATGTCCCCCTTTCACCGTCTCTACCTCCCCACTTTTTCTATACAACTCTCCATTCTCTCCCATTGTGAGTGTGACCAAAGGCCCTGTGGCTTAGAGAGTGTTTGGTGTTCTCCTTTTTTTGGTTGGAAAAAAGGAAGATGGTCGTGGTGGTCATGAAGGAGGGTAGGAAGGACCATATTTCACACGCAATGCCGTTTGCCCATTCTCATCGCAAATAAAAACAGGAAATGGTTCCAAATGGTGGTCGTCATCTGTGTGGGGATGTGAATCCATCTGATTTCACATATCTCTAACACTCTCCCTCCCCTTCTCTCTCTCGTATAAATAAGCACCTACAATTCTCTTTTTCTCCCTGTTCCAAATTCCCAGCTTTTTTTATAACGGGAAGAATTACAACTGGGCTAGGATAACAAACCCGTTTCTTTTTTTTGGGGGGGGGGAAATTCACCATCATCCATGAACGGAAAAAACTGTGATCCCATTGCCCTTCTCTTTGTGTGGGATGTGCACAAAGGGGTGTATTTGTATTGATATATTATTGCTGTTTGCTTAGCTGTACATAATTGTGTGGGTTGTTCTGTCGTGCATACCAAGTCTCTTTACTATTCCACCTTCTTTTTACCCTTTTTTTTTCCCCTCTTTGCTTACTCTTCTTCCGGCTAACTGATCCTATTTATATGGCTTTTCATATTCGAGTCTCTTTTTTCCCCTCTCTCTCTCTTGGTGTACCCTCCCAGTTTCTTTTTTTCCTTAGTCAGTTAGTCTCCTTATCCTTGTGCACAATACAAGGGATTTATTTTATCTGTGTATATATATCCCCCCTCCTCATCTTTTTATCTGGTCTCCTTTCCCCTCCTTTCTAATATTTTCCCCAAACAATGGGAACCAACTCTTTCTCTCTCTCTCTTTCTCTCGACCGACTTGTATTTTACATTTTCATTTCATGACGATTATTGTGAAATTAGATTGAACTCACCGTCACCACTAGCACTAGACACAATTGGTATTGTCAATTGAAAAAAAATGTGTACTCGTACATACATGAAAGGAGTCTCTCTTTTTTTTGACTGGGTTTTTTTCTCTTTGTTGTATGTACAGTGGATTGGATTCCATGTGGCTGGTTCACAAAGTGCAACTGTTCCTCCTCCATGTCTCTTTACCTTTATGTGTAGCTCATCTTGGATGTTCCATGGATTTACTGGAGTGTGAATTTGAGTTTGTATATTTGAATTTTTGAATTTGTCTAAAAATAAGTTCCAACCCTCCCCCTTTCCTATTCTTTGTATGTGTCTGTACATGTACAGAAAAAAATAGAGAGGAACTGAACTGCCTCGTGTTTTCTGAGAATGGAGAGACTGAAGAGAAAGAGAAGGGAAAGCTGATGAGGATGCGCTGGGACATGATGCAATCTTATCCAATCCATCTATCCATCTACTTGGGCTGAACATCATTCAAAAGTCAATTTAATTTTTTTTCTCCTTTCTCTCTCTCTCTCTCTCTCTCTTGGCTAGAAGTGGAGTCAAAACATATTCAGATTTTTCCCCTCTTTCTCCGTTCCATCAAAGTACAAGGGAAGGCTACTTTCCTTGATACTGTCTATATTTGTAGGTATATAGAGATGGAAAAAATCAAATGTAAAAGATGGAGAGGATACATTGTAAGATTTTTCTCTTGGTAAGGCTAAATAATGGGAGAAAGCAGACACAAGGTTTCTTCAAGTGCCCGTAATTCTCTCCTCTTGCCTTTCTCTTTTTTTGTGTTGGTATAAATATATTTCCATGGGTAAAAAAGTCCCGTGGAGGTTCTACGTACGTACATAGGAGAGAGAGAGAGAGAGACGGTGGGTTGTGTGTAATGGAAGAGAAGGAACATTGTAATAAGATCTTGAAGATCTCTTCCTCTCTGTCTTTCTATTTATTATAGTGTAGAGATCTTGATAATATAAATAAGCATACATATGCTTACCATCTCTCTCTCTCTCTCTCTCTTTCTGTGTAGGAAGAAGAAGCGAGTCAACATGAAACAGCCAAAGCTAAAGCCAAAGTAGGGAGAATAGAAGGGGAACGAACCAAGTGGAACTTTTTTTTCTGTACTTTCTCTCTCTCTCTTTGGGTTTTTTTATATAATGCAAGAGTGCGTACACAATTGTGTAGTTGGTAGTTGGTAGATTTTCTCTCGACTACTGAGAATGAGGCTTGACTACCTTACAGCAACATTCATGAGGCTTAAATCTACATCCCTTGATAGATACATTTATTGGAAATCTAAAATGGGGAAAAAAACTCTTCCCTTCACATAGTCCATATAATCTACACATGAATGTGCAGAAGCATAATTGTATTGCCGACTTTCTCCAAGTTGGAGAGAGAGAGAGAGTTGAGAATTTGTGAGAAATGTTTCAAAATGTATTCCTATAAATACTTTGTTACTTGTAAAGCTAAAAATGTTGAGCTAGAGCCAGAGAGCTAAAGAAAGCTAGAGCTAGTGTATGTGTAGAGATAGAGGTAAGAGAAAATTGTGTATCATGGTTCTACTATTAACTACAGATTTGCTCCTCTTCTTTTTTTAGTAGTTAGACCCAGATTTTCTTTTCTCCTTCACTTTCCAACCACAGCCACAGCAACTTTTAAGGAGGTCTTTCCCAACACAGAGAGAGAGAGAGAGAGAGAGAGTGACTTTCTAAAAAGATTTCTTCAGACTGGCTCAATCTTCTCATGCATGGGATGATGACTGTGTAAGTTGAGGGTTGAGAAAGGGACAAGGAAACTTGGAGCCCTACAATTGTTCAAGCTCTACACTCTAGCAATAGCCAATACTCTACACTTTTTCCCCTTTAAAAAGAGTATCAAAGTCTCTGTGTGTGTGTTTATCCTAAAAGAGAAAAGTTCTTTACACACAACATAGAATTGCAAAAGTTTTTCTCTGTCTCCATTCGACTTGTTCCTTTCCTCTCTTTTTCCCCTCAAAACTTTCACGTCCTCGTCTCTTTTCCCCGCTCTCTCTGTCTCTGTACATGTGGATGGGAAAGGAGAGTGGGAGAAAGTAGAGGGAAAATTGTCAAAGTAAGGGACCGGTTAAGCAAGTAATTAACTTTGAATTTTTGTCAAAATGAGTGAAACAACTGACAGTTGTGCTTTTCCCTCTTACGCCCGCTTACAACTGTTGGACGAACCACGACAAATTTTTCTATTTCCTAGGACTCTTCTTGCTCAATTAAGCTCCCTAGCATGTGATCCTTCTTGACAGCATCCGATTCAACAACGACCAAGTCACAAAATTCAATGCAACTTAGCTATACTTATATATTATATACATATTGTATACCATAGTCGTGGCACTGAAAAAGCTCTCAAGTGAGGAAATGGCCAGCAGGAGCCTTTCTCTTCTTTCTCTTCTTTCACTTTATATATATATATATATATGTGTGTGTTATCAATGTGAAGGAGGAGACATGTCGACTCTGAGTGAGCGTAAAAAAAAAGTAGCAAGTGGAAATTGGCGAAATTTTCTATGTGAGATCAAGTAGAAGAGAAGGAGAAGAAAAAAAAGGAAGACGTTCGAGTTATGGACCAAAATACATGCACACACACACACACAAAAGTATACCAAATGTAGTGCACAATACTTATTACACTTTCCCTCCATATAAAATATAGAATACACTTAAGAGAGAGAGAGAGAGAGAAAAGAGATAGGCAGTGCCTAATAGAACAAGTGAAAGCTAAATGGTTAAAAGCCAGAGTAAGAGTGACTGCTCTCTTCTTGTATGCACTGTACGAGTGAAAGTGAAGATATAGCCATGGAAAAAAAGTCTATCAAAGTTAGAAAGAGAAAGAGAGGAGAAAAAAAGAAGAACGGTTGAATAGCCAAGAAAAGCTAAATAAAGTGTTCACTGGACTGGAGCACCGTACACGTTCACTAGTTTAGTGGTGGATAATTCCTCGACGCTTTCTATTACTCGTCCTGGCTCAACTGATCGTGCGAAAATTAGTAAAACTCTAATTAATTCCTGTCCTCCATAAAAACGATGGATTCTTGGTATGTCTCTCTCTCTCTAAAAGAAAAAGTTGGACGTTAGTCTCCCCACAAACTACCAGTACTTTCCCCAGTCTAAACGACGAGCTTTCACCTTTTTCTTTTTTTTTTTTTAAAAAAGAGAAAATATCAATTTACAAAGTCAGTCAGTATTTAGACTTAAAAGTATAAGGTTATAGTTTTTAGACTCCTATCCTTATATTTCTTTAAGTGTATCTGGTCTGTAGACTAGCATGATCCATGATGGCGGGGGATCATGAAGTAAAAAAGAATTTCATGTAACAATTTACTCTATACAATTCCCCGATTGACGGCCCCCAGTATAGACACGATCTCTCTCTTTCTCTCTCTCTTTTTTTGGTAAAAGTTTTTTTTTCTACTTTCACTTGTCAACTCAACCCATCTGACATTAATGCAATTTTTTATTATTCTCCCTTTTTCCCATCTCAGCTTTCACAAAAAATTCTTGATTCAAATATGCTGCCATATATCATGATGGGATTATACAATGTACATGTACACATAAAATATAGAGCGATGGAGAAAGGGAGAGAGGGATGTGTAAGATAAATAGCTTTTATTTCACAATAAAAAGTGACTTTTATACTAATTAATCCGGATGTTTCACCCGTCTCACATGAACACAAACATAGACACGATTCTATTCATTTTCCAACAGAATAAAACATTTCCCTCCATCGATCCACCCAATATAACTTTCTCTCTTCTTTTCCTGCTGAATCAAGCTACAAGAGAGAAAGTGGCATTCAGAGTTTATGCTCCCGCTTTCTTTTTCCCCTTTTTTTCTCAAAAAAGGAGAAACCGGGAGAAAGAGAGTGTGCACTTTGGTCCCATAAGAATCTCATGGAATTAATCGTAAATATAACTAACAGTTGGCCTATTTGAAGGTCTGAATCTTTTTTCTATTGATAGAGAAACCATTTCCCTTTCTCTGACTTTCTTTGATGATTGCAAGCCAAAGACTAGACGAAAAAAGAGGTTGAGAGATGTGTTGAAGAAGAAGAGGAGACTAATACCATCTTCAATTATGTGACATTTTTGGAGTCTCAGCATAGATTTAATTTTACCCTTGATTTTTTCCCCTCCGTCTCCTACGTATCCCCTCTCTCAAAAAGAGAAAGTGGGGAGTGGGAGGGAAGGGAATAGTACAAATAGTCATAAGGTTTATCTTACTAAATATCTTTTATCTTGCCTCCCTTCCTTTTCTCAACTCTATAGAACTCTCCAAGTGACTCGTTGAAGAGCCTCCTCTCTCTCTCAGAAGAAAACGAAGAGCTTCAAGTGATGGAAGAGTGGGGTGAAGAGATTGGCTTTATATGCAACATTAGCATGGCCATACGATTTCAGATTGGATGGATCTAGTTCATGTGGTTGTGGTGAGTAAGGTAATGTGCTAGCATTATTCTTTGGGATACTTTCTCTTTTGGCCAAAGTTGCCTTTCTCTCTCTCTCTCTCTATCCAAGTGAAGGATCAAGTGACTTTTGTTCACTTATTTCCTCACTCTCATGGACCAATTTTTTTTGGGGTCCTCTTGTTTGAGTGAAAGTCTCTCTCAAAAGTCTAAGGGGGTTTTTTGGTGGGGTCTACATGTTGTCTAGGGTGGATAGCCGATAATATGGTGAGCATTGGGGTGTGTTGTAGAGGAAATGAAAGCGCAAGTGAGTCGAAAGACTCTAAGGATTGAGGAGCAGGAAGTCGTCCATCATCTTCCAAGTCCCTCATGACTCTACAAGCAAAAAGAAGATGAGACGAACATTCCGTTGAGTCCTATTCCAACCGAATAGGGCAACTACCAAATGTTTCTACATGAGCCAATTCCTATTACGATTACCGACCCCACTCCAGCTCCACCTCCTCCTCCACTTTCTCTTGTACCTTTTTTTTGTGTGTTAGAGAATAGAATAACAGAATGATGACTTAGATCAAAAATGGAGACAAAGAAGAGACGAAAAAAATAGGGAGAAAGTTGACTGACTCTCACTTGACTGGAGACATGTTGGCTTGACTTACATGACAACACGACTACCGGGTGGTTAACCTCTAGCATGCAAATATCCATCATCATAACATAAAGTAGACCACCTCTGAGAGTGTTCAAAAAGCATATGCCGCCAGAGTCAAAAAATTCTATTCTTTTTTTTCTACTTGCTCTTTTTTAGACCGGTCTCACTGAAAGAGAGAGAGAGGGAATATGATACATTTTTCATGGGTAAAGAGAGAAGGGGACGAAAAAAAAAGAAATAGAGTCCATATAAAATATACACATTACATTATGCAAGGACCCATGTAAGGACAGCTGTATTATATCACATGATGAGTTGGAAACTATGGGAAATCATTTGGAAGCGGAAAGTGATGTGGAGAGCCGTTTTTGGTTTCAGTCTGCCCATCATATTTCCATAACGAGAAAGAGACAAACACATTCCAACTCTCTCTCTCTCTCTTACATTTCTCTAAAGTGGAAGAGGGGGAGAAAAAAAAAGTTGACAAAGTCAGCCATGTACTTGAATTTTGCAAGACCCATAGACAAGAATTGGAGGATGGGGAAAGAGGGGACGAAGGGTAAGATGATGTACATTTCTATGTTATTAGAATTTCTGCATGAGTGGCTTCCAATTTATCCTCTCTCTCTCTTTTTTCTAACAATCACAACAAATATGATATGTTACGAGTATGAGGATGAGGAAGACATGTAGTTATCGACGGGATGCTCTCTCTCTCTGTCAACCTATTTTAACCATCCACAATCCAAGAAACCATGAATCCATTCACTTTCCCCTCCTTTCTCTCCTGAAAGAATCAAGACAGAGAGAGAGTAGAATCAGATTGACTGTGGAACTTAAACTGGAATTTTTCTCAAGCCCACAGTTTTCTAGACTCATCCATTGCCATCTCATGGTCAAAAAAATGTCATGGACCATTTCCATCAATTCTGGAAAGAATCCCAAAACTTTCCTTATAATATCTTCTTTGTTATACATACAGCGTACAACCCCCCCCCCCCCGAAAATATGTACACATTCCAAAGGTTCTACCCTTTACCTCGAATTTACAGGGCACATCCCAATCCCAATGATAAAAAGGGACAAGAGAATAAAGGTTCATCCATGTACAATTGTACAGCTTGAATAAACACAAAGTAGCCATTCCTAAATCAAATCAATGGAATCTCTACTCGACAAGTTCAAAGGCCATTCCCTCCTTCTTTCTCTCTCTCTCTTTTTCAAAATGTATTTCTTTTTCTTGTTGTTGTTGTACATAAACTATTATTTAAATTTTTTCCCCACATGTATATATACAGTCTACATGAACAGAGTGTAATATATTTATAAGAGAAAAAAATGTTTGATTTAATCACAAATTTATTCAGCTTGATTTATTCCACATTTTTTTGAAAATAGAATTAAATGTTGACTCGAACAAAAAAGAAAGCAAGAAAAAATTTTTGTCTTGTACATTTATCTTCCTCGTTACTCTCCACTACACAAAAGACTGTAAAGTGTAACAAGGAAGAGGGGAGGGGGGAGGGTAAATGGGGGGATTCTAACATTGACTCACATGGTCTTTTGTAAATGATGACACAAAATCTGTAGAGAATGCAACTTTTTTGTAGGCATCGTATCTCTCTCAGTGTCCCACATAGATAAGAGATAAAAGAAGAGGGGGGAGGGGAGGATGTGTTGGCTTTCTTACCATAATAAACTCTTGTCCTCTCTATCTCTCCCCTCTCTCAGGGAGAAGGGACAGATAATTGGGGAGAGGGTGTGAAAGGGAGAGAAAGTAAAGAGACATATATTAGAATTAGTGAAAGAAAATGCATGGCAAGGCCAATGTTAGGAGAAAGCGGAGGAAGAGAGGGGAAATATAAAAAGTGAGAGAGGAATGACAAAGGTAAGTTTAACAAATTCAATGGCTTGAGGCAGAGCAAGACACCCAAAATGTGATGGATAGTTAATAGAACATGGCAAATCCTTGGAGAGTCCAACTGAAAATAGACACACACACACTACACATGTACCCTTACGTACGCACATTGTTCATACGAGCGTAAGTGATATAAGAACATTTTTTTTGCGATTGCGTGAAAATGGTCAAAGTCTAAGATGCTCTCTGCTTTTCTTTCTCTTTTCTTTCTCCGACTTTTTATTCTAGCTCCTTGTACAGAGAGAAAGTAGAGTGGAGAGCACTGCGGGATAAACGTAGAGTAGCCCAGTGTTATCTTTGTACCGTGTCCGTTGGGAGCTGGTTAATGTGAGAGTCGGAAATAGTGATCGATGCCTTGACGCAGAATAAGATTTGATAAAGGTCCAGAGTCCAGATAAAGAATTGTGCTGACTATTTGCTCCCTCCAAAAAAGTGAGTACAAGTGGAGGGGAGTCTCTTCTATCCTCATCCATGGGATGGAAATGGCCACAGATAACTGTGAAGAAGCTCTTTTCTCTTTTCATCTATCCCTTTCTCTCTCCTTTCTCTTTCCTTCTTACACTCATGACTCTGTCTCTGCCTCTCTGTGTGTGGAGAAAAGAATGTATGAAGCTTTATATTCTTTTTTGGCAGGGAGGAAAGTGAAAGAATAGCGCTTTCCCTTTTTTTTACTTTCTCTACACAATCCTGCACAACAGTCACACACACACAATGGCAAGAGCACAATTGGATGGTTGGACTTGGACTATACATTTCTCAGTTGACTTGACTTGACTCCTCGTGAGAAAAATTAGACAAGGGGGATAGAATCTAAAGTTGCTTTCATCATCATGACAATTTGCTCCACCAACTCCAACCCAAAAAGAAAGAGAAAAAGAGTCGAGATCCTCATCCTGATATTCCAAGATTATAAGCTTCAAAAACACTATAAGACTACATACTGTAGAACCCCCTCCTTAAGTTGTATCTTAGACTAAAAAAAAGTGGAGAAAAAAAGAGAATCCAAATGCCATCCATTTTACATTTTATCTACATGAGAGTTTTGTGGACAAATCTGTCTGTCTCGGTTCCCTTTTTATGGCGTGACAAATTTGCATTTATCTTTAGCTAGCCCATCTGTAACAATCTTGAGAGAGAGAGAAAGTGAAAGTATGTGCATGTCTCCATCGCCAAGTTTAGCCTAGATTCTACATTTTCTCTTTCTCTTTCTTTCTCTTTTACAATTCCACACACGCAAAAACATGCTTACATTCTAATAAGAGAGAGAGAGAGAGGAAGAGCTGACGACAGAGTACAAAATTGTACACAAGACACATACAACCACTTCATAAATACAAGAACCCAACAAGCTCAAACAAATCCTTTCCCCAACTTCCGTCACGAACACACAACATGTTGCAAGAGCTACTTAGCAAATCATCAACTCATTTCATCTTCTTTTTTTCTCCCTACTTTCATAGTCAACGTGTCCCTCCATTTTATTTTCTCTTATTATATATGTGTACAGTCTCTCCATTTATTTTTTCATTATAAACTAATTTTCCTGTCCAAAAATCCCTTGCCCTCTCTCTCTCTCTATTTTGTAGCTTTCTCTTTGGTCATTAATTTTTATAATGCATGTTGATCGTTTTTCAATTTACAGGAATAGTCAATGTGTCAACCTTTTTGTTGTTGGCTGGTTGTTGGTACATTGAAAAGAGAAAGTGAGAGAGAGAAAATGTTGACAATGTCAATTGTCAAATGTGGCAGCATTTAAACACAATAAAATTTAATGCTAGATCTCTTTCTCTTTGTCTTGTTCTAACAAAAGAGAAAGTGAGAGAGAGAGAGAGAGAGAGAGTAAAGTTGGAGGTAAAATCTTAACCACAGAAAACAAAGGACAATGGATTCTTGGCTGGTGGTCGTTGAAAACGTGGCCAAGTATAAAATAGACTTGAGAGAGAGAGTTGATGCGTTTGTTGTTGTGTGTGCCTTATCTGTCAATCGTCAGTGTGGAGAGAACAAAAAGGGAGGGGGGCAAGAGAGGGAGAGAGCGACGAAAGGATGCCTAACAGTGTAGGACTATTTGGGAGCTTTTGAACCATCAAGAAATCTGACTCGTAAGCTTTAATTAAAGTCTATAGAAAGAGACTGAGAGAGAGAGTAGGCAAGAGTCACCATAAATCAATTACTGGAGCCCATTAATCTTTTTCACCACGGGGCGAAACAAAACACCCAACCTAAACAAAATATCTTTTGCGACCGTCCTCCTCTCACTCCTTCCTTTCCCCCCCATATCATTTTCCTATGTACACACTCTCTCTCTCTCTCTCGACTAAAGAAAAGAGAGTTGGAGATGCCGAGACAATAATAAAAAGCCTTTTATAAATTTATTTTCTTCTCTCCATCACAATTGTACCACCATCAGACTCATATATAACCCAAATTCATATAAGGTTTATACAGCTGTGTGTGTGTGTACTTGACTTGTAATAGTCGTTGGAGACTTGTTTCAATACGTTGAAGCTACAAAGTCCAAGTCTAGGATACAAGCCGAAGGAAGGATAAGAGAAAGCAGCGCGACTGCCACTCTTTTTACTGGTCTTTGGTCTTGGCTATATCCAGGGTTGACGACGACGAGTCAAGCCAAGCGAGACCGTCCATACTGCCATGAATACAAAGACTCGGAGCTCACTGACAAATACCCTCGTGTCCTCAAAAGTTCACCCACCATTACATTAGCAAGGCAACATAAGGACTAGACTAGGAGCATACTCTACACATGGTCTTAACCCATATACCACCACATCAAACCAACAATGTTACTCTACAAAATCCAAAGGCTTAGAAACCATGAGAAATCGTGATGGAGTGTCATGTGTAGCCATCGCCAAAAAAAATAGTGGGAAGCCATCCTCCGCCTCTCCTATTCTGCTAAACAGTGGAGAGTACAGTCAGTTCATATTGAGGTGAAAGCACATAGTTTAGAAAATAGGAGAAGAGAAAGCAACTGAATTTTACGAGGTTGACAAGTGGACCATAATATAAGAGTGCGGGTCTCTCTCTCTCTCTCGTCTTATTTTCTGTCTTCATTTTTAGTTATCAAAATGGTGAGCATGTCCACGTCTGTTTTTAACAATATCCAATGTAATGGAGTTTTCTCCTGACAAGAATGTTTCTTCATCTGCACCCTACATTTTTATTGTCATGGTGGACTCATTGAAGAAAGCAAAGAATAGGAGACCACGTCATAATTCACAAAACATGCGTCTCTATCCTTTCTCTCTGTGTACGTCATTCATTCATTAGGTAGATTTTAACTTGCCTTGGGCTACCAGTCGACTAGGAGTCCCTGCTAAAATTTTCTGTTTTGTCTTGTCCATTGTACAGAGTGTAATGGATGTCATGTAAAATAGAACATAGTAAAATTTTGTCCCTTGTTTTATGATAGGAAAATTGTATTGAGAGAAAATTTTAATCTCTCTCCTGACTCCACTTGATCATTTATCGTGTTGGCATGGTCCACATTTATAGGGAGAGTTGGAATGAGTCTATGGTGACCATGGTTTGAATTTTGTATTTGAAGCATTTATTATTTTCTCTCTCTCTCTGTTACAGTTTAATTTAGTCACAAACTCTCATATAAATTTAACAAGGACAATCTAATTTGTTCGATTTATGATTCCCTGCGTACTCAAGTATGACGAAACATGTCTCCTTTGTCTCTGTGGGCAGAGAGAGAGTCGGGGCCAGAGTAAGAGTCGGGTAATGCTCTCGATTTGCGGAAATGCTCCCGCCCGTCAATTCACATGTTGAGGACTACCTACCCAACCTATACCCCCAGCCTGTATTTCTGAAATGTTACATGTTACAAGTACATGTGGAGTAGTACAAGGAGCAAATTATGTTGGCTTTCTCTCTCTCTCTGTCATGGATGCAGAGAGAGAGGATCATGTCCAATGATGTACCCGCCCTCTCCTCGTCCATTTTCCAAGGGGGGTTCTTTCCCGAAGCTCATAGGAAAAGGTTTTAGTAAAATTCCTAAATACTCCAACTGCATATTAAATTTATTTCCATTCCTCCTCTTTATTCCAATTTTCCAGGGACAGGGCTAATTCCACTCAATGTTTACAAAGAATTCTTCTTGCTTGTTTCTTTCTCTCTTGTTTTCTCCATGTTCACAAAAAAAAATATACATGCGTGCTCCATCTCCGTTCTCTTTTTCCCTCAGAATTTTCAAGAGGGATTTTGATTGGATGGATATTATGTTGGGAAATGTGTTCTATTTATATTTTATCCTGTAAAATTTCCTTCTTGTTACAACTGTCAAGCTTTACATAATATAGAGAAAACTACATGTACTACTAAATAGAAATATATCTGTATTTGTACACTACATGGACTAATGTCTGTACCGTTGTATGGAGGGGAAAGAGGCTGGAGAAAGACAATAGGAAAATGACAATGCCAAAGGATAAAAGCTGCTGTGTGGTTTAGTTGGGTTAAAGGAGAAATGAGAAACATGAATTTCAACTCCAAGAGGACGACCACAGCTTGAGAGTGAGAAACTAGGCTATTATAAATAAGCAAAATCCACATTTCCACTAGAGAAAACATAGAGAAAAACACTCAAACCTTTATATCTTAGCTCATGCATCATAGGCAAAAAAAATAAATGTAGAAAATAATGGGCATGAGATTATTTTTACGAATAAAAATAGAGAAAAAAAGGAAAAATTACAAACCTTCATGAGAATGGTAGAGGTAGATGATATTGTTCCATCCGTAGTAGGAAATTGTATCAATCACAGCACGATGAAAGTCGGGCTTGAGACTCGTAGCAAAATCCATCACTGATGAGACCATCTGGACAGAGGGAGTTAACCACACTCTAATTAAATTACCATTAGGTTCCACCAGTCCCCATATAAGACTTGTACAATACACAAAAAGAGAGAGAGTATGACTTTCCCTTTTAATACTTTTCACTACTTTCTCCACTTACTCTGTACAGTTAGTAGAGTTTTGTAGAGTTTTTTACATAAATGTAGCCACTTGGGGTATGGAAAGTTGTGTCTATGTACCCACTACCCAAACTAAAGTTCACAACGACCTGCTACCCAATCTATAAAGTGACTAATAGTATAGTTGTATCCATTACATGCTGTTAACTCCCCCCTCCCCCCTCATGTTCACTGTGTGTGTTACAGGAAGAGGGGAGGGGGAGTACAGAGGAGTAATGTAATGTTGTAATGATGATGGTGTAACTTTCGAGCCGGCGGCTCCACATTAATAATGCATATCATAGCCATGAAACAAAATCCGATAATAGGCTCGCTTTTCAATCGCTCATTCATCCAAGTCCTCATCATCATCCTCTCACAGTAGTTCTTCCTCTTCCAACTGTTGTGTCTTTCTGTCCACGTGTACTCCCATATATAAATTAAAAGGGGGGAGTCAACAGAGTCTCTCTCATTAAACGTGCACAGAATAATGTTCTATTCTTGTACAGGGCCAAAGAAAAAGTCCCTAGTCACTTTCTCCCTTTTGGTTTCCTCCCTTTACTGTACAGAATGGAGTAGAAGGGAAAGGAGGAGGAGGATAAAAAAAGAATGGAATCTCAATAGCGATAAGTGGAAGGAGCGGCTAATGGGATTAACTAGAAATTATAGGGGGAAAGAAATTAGAGACTGGATCTGTATATATTTACTTTCACTCCACACTGCAAGCTGTAACAAGTTTTCTTGTAGTTAAAATAGTCAAGAGAATAATAGAGACAACTCTCCTTCTTCCAAAACAAAAAACTTTCCCTTGTTTTTTTTTATTTTTAAAAATGTACTTTCTCTCTTGTACAATAAATATACATGATACATCTACGGTGTAAAAATGGATCCTGTGCTCATCACAGGATGATGATCCGATTCTCAACTTGTTTGGATAGAAATAAAAAAAAGGGAAAGGTAGAGGGGCTGCTGCCATGGGAAGGGTAGTTGATGCTAAAAGTTGGTAAACTGTCATTGATAAACGATTTGGGGTAGAGACAGAATATGTTTAAAGGATGAAAACTCCTTTCAACATGACAAACTCTCTCTCTCTCTCTCTCTCTTACAATATATATAATCGTCAAATAGAAACATTGAGACTGTACTATGTAGGACACGAACCTTTTCTGGAAACCACGTTACGAATGGCATCTGGAAGGTGTTGGAGTAGGAGTGGAAAGTGTCAAAAGAGTCAGGACTCACCGCTCCCATCATGACATAGACGCCCCGTGAAAAATGGTTGCAAACTAGAAGAGAAAAGAAAAAAAAAGAGAGTGAATGACCATATAGAAACTTATACATACGTACATACACACACCAAATCAATAATGATAATGGCAAAGTTTATTCATTACCCTCATAACTTATGTATCATTATGGATTCATCAAGTAGAGACTCAAGGGAAAAGGAGAGAGAGGGAAAAAAATTCTGTATGGGGGTCCATGTCCATTTAACAACCAAACATTCCTCACATACTTTTCATTTAAGTCAGTCGTACAATTCTTTACTTTCTTTTTTTTACCTGTACGTTATTAAGAGTCGCCGTATGTATATTATATGACTAAATAGAAAGAGAGACTCTGCGGGCATCCTCTTCGTCATCATCATCATCATCTGGAGAATGAGAACAAGTTGAGAGATTTATCCACATTCTTCCTTTCCCCAACTATTATTTCCTTGAGCTATTCTCTCACAAACTCGCAAGGAAAGTGAGGGAGGGGGCGTAGACTAGAATTGCCGGCTGGTACTTTCTCTCCATCTTCACGGCTGTTCATTTCCCTCATTTCTTATTCCCTTCTTCACTCATTGAGACAACCGCATCAATGTGTACAAACAAATGGAGACAAAGTTTTTACACAATTAGCGCTACTTTTCTCGAGAGAGAGAGAGAGAGAGAGAATAAAAGCTTGACTCTGGCACTCTGTCTTGTGAGAAAAAGAGAGAGTGGAGAGTGTCTTGTGTTTGTATGGCCGTTTCCTACTTAGAGTATAATATACTACGTCCTCAACAAGGAGGGGTACACAGCAGTCAAGGGGATAAAGAGATGTAGAGCGTCGAAATCCATGATCATGGGCAAGTTTGATGTAAAGCCTTTTTACTTTCCCTCATTCTTTACACACTTTATACTTTTACCCTGTCATCTCTTCCCCCCTCTCTCTCTCTCTCTCTTGTGTAAAGAAAAGTGTAAAGACTTTGGGAGCTGAAGTCATTAGACTACATTATGAAACTTCTTCATGTTGCCCTTATTACTCCTTCCCACACGACATTTATTTACCCACTCCACTCTCAAGAATAAATTTTCTCTCACTTTCTCTTCCCTCCCTCCTTCTACTTTATATGACCCCTCTCTCTCTCTCTTTTAGTATGACATTGTGTAAGACCAGCCACAGGCTATGCTTTGTACTTTCTCCAACTCTCCTTGCTTCAATGTACATTATGCACAGTGGACGATTAGTTTGATATCATCAGAGTCTCACTGACTTTCTCCTTTTTCCCCTACTTATATTATTAACGCCACTTGGCCCAGTTGATGGTGACAAAAAGTTGCGTAAAATATAAAACGTATTTTCAGACAAAGACCCTTCCCTTATTTTTTGACTCTCCCCGCATCCGCCTCAGTTTAACTTTTCCTACCTTCCAAAATTCGGGGGGAAATGATGGTCCTCTTCTCATTCTCATGTAGGAAGGGGAAGGTGTTCTCTTTTTAGGGGGGAGAGAGCAAGCAACAACTTTGAAAGGGGTTCAAAGTGAGAAATCTGACGACGGCACTTGTCAGACTTGTGATTGTCCCTCTCTTACTGATGAAGATGATGATATGAAACCCCTGCCTCTGTCATCTCATGTGATGAGACTCTCTCTCTCTCTCTCTTTTGTTCTTTCATAATATGCGGCAAGTCTCTTTTTACCCTTCATCTTCATTCTGGCATCTTGTCGACTTTTTTTGCCGATAGCCATGAAATGAGAGCAACAGCAGTGGAGAATCAGCTCCTCTATTTTCAACATGATACTCTCTGCAGTACTTTCTCCATATGTAGTATATAAGCTAAGGACACATATACATGTGGAGGATTCACCTATCTTTTATTTTTATCCTCCTGTAGGCCATTTACCTTGGCAGCCAGGCCAACCACTTTCTCCTCCAGATTTCCTTTCTCTCTCTCTTATCCCTTTGGTTGTGTACAAAAAAAAGTCTTGGAGTCATTCTCAAGTCCATTCCGTTTCTAACCAACATTTTTCTACAAAAAAAATAAAATCTTCCTGTACCCACTACTCGTATGTTGGGCCTCAAAATCATGGCGAGAGAGAGAGAGAGACCCCTTGCATGCGTAGAGAAAAGATGTATTTTTGGTAAAAACAAAATAAAAAAAGACAAGAGTCAGCAAAGCTGGGGTGAAATACAATAATCCCGAAAGACGTGAACATGTTACAAGTTCTGTACTTAAGAATCCTTGCGTGACATGTCAAGTAGTCTTGACTCCTAAGTGCTATTTCCTCTATTACATCTTGAACTCAAAATACTTGCCCCACCAAAAGGTGCGTGATTGGTGCCGAGGAATTTTAGAAGGCATGTCAAGTCTATGACTTTGTTGTATATATATATATAAATAAATATTATATGAATTTCAAGAGTCAATGGCAGACTTGTGACTCTGAAAAGGCCTTTCTCCACTTTGACAAAAATTGTAACCGTAGGGGTGCAAAGAGTAGAGACAATTTTTTATATAGAATTTATCTCTCTCTACGTGGGAACAAAATTTTTGTCTCTCTCCCTCCCTCTCCTCCTCCCTATCTGTGGGATATATAACAAGGGGACCCCACAAAGAGTAGAATAAATGGGTAAAAAAATTGAATGATTGAGATGGAGAACTAGCTAACATTGTATGTACATAACGGAAGGAAAAAGAGACGAAAGGGGGAGAAAAAGATAGAGAGAGCCTCAGTTTTTTTTTACTTGAATCTTCCTTTTTTGCTTTTATTTTATATGGCCTCAAGGAGAAAGCGAGACGGAGCGTAGAAAGTATTCTTGAGTTGAATCTGTAGAATAAGAGAGAGAGAGAAAAAAGGAAAAGAGTTGGTCATTTTCTTGAATTCACCAAAGACAAGTTGAGACGAAAAAAAAGTGACGAGGGGGAAGTGAACGTCAATGACAAACTCCCTGGCATGAGAAACATTTTAGAAATTCTACATTGGAATCTCCTGCGGGGATTTCTATGTCCACTCTATTTTTTTTGATTGGACTCTCTTTCCCTTCTCAACGAAATTCAATAAGTCGTCAAGTTGTGCTTTCTTCGTTAAGAGTAAAAGAGAGATGTGAACATCCCCATAAAAGAGGAGGGACCAAAAAGGAACGTGCGGGAGTGTCACTTGCTACTTGTCGAGATGCAAAAAGTCTTTTTTTTCTCTCTCGAGCTTTTTCTTTAGCTTTATCATCATCTTCAACCAAGGGAAAAAGAAAAAAAGAGAACTGGCTACTTTCATTTTCTACAAATATAATGGGACAGTCTGAAAGAAAAACACATTACAAGTTTTTTTCTATTTGATAAGACTCAAAGTGAGACACAAAAGAGAGAGATGACTATGGAGTCACGAGAGACTTGCACAAAAAAATTGTTCTTGTTGCAAAAATCTTGATTTCTCCATCCTTCATAGTTGTTGCAATTGAGATAGATATTTTTTTCTTATACATTTTTAGTGTATATAGATAAATGGTCACAAAAATGATCAAACTGTTTATCCAATTTTCACTCATTCCTAGACACTTTCTCCCCCTCTCCCTCTTGCTAAATCTCCTCTTGTTGTGTCCTACATTTTCGAAGTGTCAACTAAAGTGTAAAATGTTGTTTTAATGGTGAAAATGTATACAATTTTGACTCCTCGAGACTATCCATGTTGGTAATGTACAAGTGTCTAGTGTGTAGTAGTACAGTGTCAAGTGCAATGCAGTGAAAAGGTTTGGTAAATACACATTACATTTTTTTCCTCGTGTTTTACTTTCTCTCTCTCTCGTAATAGTGGCTGGGGTCATCTCGATTGCCGTCTCTTTTCTCTCTCTTAGAAAAAGAAAGAGAGAGAAAGTGAGGGGTATTAGGTGGATGTGATGGGTATAGAGAATTTAGTTTATCTATAAGAACAATTTCTATCCCATCTATGTGTTTACTTTTTAAGAGAATCCTATTAGTTGTGTGAGCTCAACTGAACTGAGAGATGTTTCAACGTGCCAAGACTTGCACACACACACACACAACCATTATGTAACCCAACCCACTCTATTGACTATTTGCTATCTTTACGTTCCATCCCTGTTCTTATCTCTTTCTCTCTCCCTCTAATGTTGTGGTGTACTGGCTCCTTTTTCTTTCCTTTTTTTATTGGAGGCTACAACCAAACTCACAACTACAGCCACACAAAACTTCTCAATGCCTATCCCAATCCTCTCTCTCTCTCTCTCTAGTCCATACAGACCCATACCAATTTTATATATACATTCTCCTCTATATATATATCATACAAGTCTTGGCAAAATCGTATGAGTTAGTGGGAGAAAGGTTATCTTAAGTATGGTGCGGTCAGCCCATAGACTTTCTCTGTATAGAAAGCATCTCAGTTGTGTTGTATCTATATATACAAATTTTTAGTCTGTAAATGGTACAGAGACTGGCGGGAGTGTTCGCCAAACTTGCATGCCATTGCCTAGGCCTGCCATCCCAACGTCTTTTGAAGTCAGAAACTTGATTGCATGCTGTGCATGGTAATGTCTTTTAAGTTAAATGTATGCATTCCCTTCATACCCCCAACACCACGAACCCATTCTCTCTCCCTCTCTCTCTCTCTTTGGCTGTGTGTGTGTATGAGCCAAGGCCGGGGTTGTTCAGTATGTGTGTGATGAAAATCTATTTTAGCATCTTAACTCGACGCCCAGCCAAAATGATTCTCTAACCCCCTTCCCTTTTTACTTGAAGCCAAATTGAGGAAAATCTTCTTCATATCCTGGACTACATACCCAAAAACTTACAATTGTACTCCCACTCTTTTGTATATAAAAGAGAGAGGGGTGTGAGCTCAAAAAAATTGCATAATCATCCCAACTCTCCCCCCCCCCAACAAATTCACTACCATCCCTATCAACCAACCAATTTACTTTCACTTTAAACTCTCATCTCATCTCATAGTTTTGGGAGATGAGATGTAAAAAAAAGACATGAGGAGGGGAAAGTTTTTTTTGAATCCCTTTTATTTTTTGTTTTTTTTTGTTCAACTCTAATGGATATTTTCCTTTTGAGGAATTATCCTCTTTGTATCTCAAATGAATATCCATTCGTATGATGAATTGGTTGAATTTTTTTTTTACTGAGAATTTTTTCTATGTATTTTTTGAATATTATATGGAGAAAATCATACTGGTTAAAAATTCTCCAAGAATTTTTTTTTGTTGGACATGATTATAGATAAATATAAAAAAAAATTTGTGGACATATATTTTTTTATCAAAATATTTAGGGAGCATGTGCCTACAATAAATATAAAAATATGTGGGGAGATATCATAGACTTGGGATTTAAAATGTAAAGTAGATAGGCGATGAATTTTTTTCTTCATTTTTTCCCCTATACAGATATTTCTTAAAAAAGAAGAGAAAAAAAGAAAGTAGTTTTTCCTCCTGCTCCTCCTCCTCCTCAAATGGGGAACACTAGGCAGAGGTTCTCAAGGGAGTGAGAGTGCGAGGATGTGTGTGGATAGTAAGAAGATGTGGAATTGGTAGTGATATTGACGGATGAGGGGGGGTAAAGCATATCGCTTCACAGATAAAGTTGAATAGGACAGCAAGCAATAATTCTGTCACTCCTCGAATGCTCCACTAGTCAGAAAAAAAGAGAAAGCCAAGAAATGCTCTGCAGCACTTTCTCTCTTTAGTTTTTAGTGTGGGTGGATGATTCAGAGAAAGAGAGAGAGAGAGAGAGAGAGAGAAGATATTAGCTAGAAGCACTTAGTATGTAATCATGGTAGGAATGCTTATAAACTAAACTTATGGGAAAGATACATGGTTTGATAGCTACATAAACTTGTAAACCAGATACATAAATAAAGAACCCACTATTTAAGTACAACCGCGTTCACATTTTTACTCACAGAAACAGAAACAAGAGAAAGCACACAGAGAGAAATGTTTCCTTGTGCATGTTCTGAATTGGACAGAGCCAGAGAAAGGAAGGAAAAGATTGAAACTAGCCGGACCAAAAATAAAAGTTTAAAGGAATGGAACATTTTTGGTTGAGAAATTCATGATGTATGTAGTGTACACTACATTCGCATCGTGATAATATTCGTGATATGGAGAAAACCCACGAGTTGATGTATTTACGCAATACGGATACACATCCTCACACTCCACTCAAGTCCCTACAATTTTCTCTCTCTCTTTTGCTACTTGTACTAAATGCTCTCTCTTGGCTGAATGTCAAAACCATGTAGGGAAAATAAAATGAGCTGTGTCACGAACTGAAATGTGAAATGCTGATGATTTTTCCCTTCACTTATTTTCTCTTCCTTCTTCCTCTTCTCTCTAGAGTTTCAAGAAGGGAATGGAGAAAATGGAGAAAAAAAGAGCTTCTGGCTTTGTACATGAAATGTTCCTCCTAGTGAATCTCCTAATGATCACACATCCCTATCATCGCCTATAACATTTTCTCTTCCTTCTTGAGTCTCCAATTCTCCAATTCTTTCCCTATTATCTTCATTCCTCCTGTATACATTAAGTCATAGCCAGAGACAAGACTTCCTGTCTATGCTTACACATCCCAGCCTCCATTTCTCTTTTTGAGGGGGGAGGAGGGGAGGGAATTCAAGTTAAAAAATGTATAATAAAAAATAGATAGAAAGATAATCTGACCATGTGTACATGCAACCATTATACATATCCACTCATATGTTTCTTACAAACTTTCTTAAGGATACTTTCTTGGGAGAAAGGGAAAGGGAGGCAGAGTAAAAAGTAGAGAGAAAGACGTACACATTGTACACACAAAAAACTTTCTTCTCACCAAGCTTTTTTCTCTCTCCCCTCTCTCTCTCTTTCTTATACAGAAAGAGAAAAAAAAGTGAAAGCGGGGATCTGGTGCCTGTTGTCTATTCTCCAAGTTATCTTGTTTATCTCATCTCATCTTCCTCCTTCTTGGTTCCTAGCTAAAGGTTCAATGGTAGAGAAAGTGAAAGTCGAAGGGGGAATTCCTATTCTTTTACATTCTATGTACATTCGCTACATTCTTATTGTATTATATTTTCTCTTCTTCTTCTTCCTCCTTCTCATCTTGTACTTTCTCCTCATCATGTTGGATTCCCAAAATCTTCAAGTTGTGCATTCAAGCTTCATTTCATAGTATATTATATTGTGTATATATATATATCAGTATCACTTCTCGTCTTCCTTGCATTCATTCATTAAGCCTCTGTAAATCCACACATTCTCTCTCTCTCTCTCTTCCCATTCTCTCTTTTTCTTTTTGAGTACAAAGTCAAAGCTAAAGAGTAATCTAAGAGAAGACCGCACGTTTCAACTTAATGAAACGAAAATTTCTCTAATTCCTTGATGAATGATGCAAATGATGCTCTCTCCGTCTCTCTCTCACACAAATGTACATATATATGTATATTATTATATAGTCTAAATATTTCATCATCATCATCATCGACTCTCGTCTTGTGCGGCTTATCAGAATGTGAACAATGTCTACTACATCCATTTCATATAACCATAGAACAGAGAGAGAGAGAGAGAGAAAAGAATGAGAGACAGTTGAACAACGTGAATTGCTTTTTATTCCAAAGCTTATGGGGTTTGTTTGTGTGTCTCTATGTGTATGGTGAGGGGGCCGGGAGGGGGGCCTTGTGAGAAACTGTGAGAGAAAGAGAAAGCAAAAGATTGCAATGCAAAAAAGGATGTGAAGGAGAATATACACAAGATAGAAATAGTTGATGAAATAATATTTGAATAGAGACGACATGAAAAAGGTAAATCGATCTCTCTGTCTACACACAAGGCCCAAAAAACGGAACGGAGAGAGAGAGAGAGAGTTACATGATGAAGGAAAAGAGCAAAAGAGTAGAGTAATTTTTCCAAACTTCATAGTTGTCATGTTCTAAAAGCATAAAATTATATGATCCTATCCATATATCACCCCTCTCTCTCCCTACATTTATTTGACCCCCTATAAAGAAGCCTAATAAGTATGCATGATGGGAGGTAGACAAGTAGACAGGAGGATACTTGCAGCAAGAGTGCGAGTTGTGTGTGTGTGTGTGCTTTCACCAAAAAAAATGGAAAGTGAGGGAGGAGGAGGCTCAGCTTCATTTTAAATTGCATTTTCTCATCGTATTTCTTTTGGTGAGCCAATGCCAATATGCTAAAGCAAAAATGTTATGTTTTTTCACAAAAAAAATGTACACTGTGGATTGGATCCGAGTGAAAGTACAAGATGAAAAAAAAATAGAATAAAAAAAAAGTTGACAGTTCATGCACTACACTCCAATCAACTGTCAATATCAAAAGTAAAGGGGATGCTACATTCAATAAGACTGGCGCTGTGCCCACTTCTCAAAGCCCCCCAATGTAGAATGTAGGTGGGCTCTCTCTTTTTTGGCAAAAATGAAGATGATCATCATTTTTACTAATAATATAAAAATACATTGAAGAAAATTTATTCCAGGTGTGGATTTATTGGCCATTTCTTTACGTGACTATGGAATTAATGTTCAGAGACTTTGGACTTGAACATTACGGGATAAAAATCCTCTTTTCTACTTTTTTTGTTCTTCTTTTATTTTTATCCAACATTGACTTTCTCTTTTTCTTGAGAGAGTCAGGTCTGGATGGTTCTTTTTTTTGGTGGTATTTTTTTAAGAGGACAAATTCAGATGCATGGATAGAGTAAAAAAAAGCCAAAGAAATATGTCAAGTCCCTTTACGGCCATATCTGGACCTTTCTAGGGCAGTGACAGCACACAAGAGGGGACGTATAAATACATGGCTTGGTTATACATATGTATGTACTATAAGACTCTCGCATCTCATCTCATTGAGTGTTCAACTCTTCCTATAAAGAGAGAGAGAGACGTAATATCCCTTCTGTACTTACTTAGCAGTTGCTGAGCGATAGGAAAAGGCGTAAAGTCTGACGCTCTCTCTCTCTCTCGCTTTCTCTTTTTTGGTTCTTTGAGTTAAAGAAAGTGAAAGGGAAAGAGTGAGTTGGAGACTTGGGTTTGAGCTTGGCTGTAGTCACCAGTTGGGGTAATCGATTTGAAAAGTTATTTAGTTTTATACAAGGAACAAATGGCTTGATGAAGAGTGACAGGTTGATGAAGAAGTGCGGTAGAATAGAGAAATGGAAGGTGGGTTTCCCTCCATTTTAGCCATGTGGATTGACTTATGGAGAAAGCCAAAGTCGCCACTGTAGATTTTACAGTTAAGAAAAAGAAAAAGAGAAAACAAGAAGAAGGAGGAGAAGAAAGACTGAATTTCTTACACGTCCAAAATTTTTCCCTTTTTTTGCTCCTCTCTCTCTGCTATCTCTCTTCCTCCCTTCCCTTCGGAGAAAAAGTGTAGAAAGGGAGATGTTGGTTGTGTTAGGGAGGGGGTACAAATAGGAAGAAAGGGACGACTGCACATCAGGAGGAGTATGAATGCTCAAAGAAATCAAGTGCTTTATTTTTCCCATGAGGAATTGTGTGCCATCCGTTTCTCCATTCCCCTGTTTGAACTTTCATTTCTCTCCACGCATTGATAAAGGCGCATCCATAAAATGAAGAAACAAAAGTACATTTATTTCCATAGCGTGAGGAGGAGAGGATCAGCTCAGCCTCAGCCTCTTCTTGTACAATTTCCTCTTCTTTTTAGCTTCTTCTTCTTAAACTTACCAAGAGAGAGGAAGCTTGACTAAAAAGAAAGTATTTTTTTCAGTTTGTGATTGACTTACATGGTATCTCTACTACCTTATCCTTTCTTCTTGTCCTTTGCCTCTAGTCTAAGCTTTTTGGAGAGTAGCTAACAAGAGAAGAATAAAGAAATACAGAAGAGAAATCCCAAAACTCAATTCTCCGACTTTTTTTTCTCTTTCTTGCTTTGGTCACCAATCTCCCTTTCTCCCAGACAAAATGGCGTCATGGTCAACTTGGTTGTCTATTACTTAAGGAGACAAAATATTTACCCCCTCTTTCCACACACATTTTATTCCATTCAAACCACACTCCTTTCTACTTTCTCCCCCCCATTGTCTGTGTGTACAGATATCTGTACCATATAAAAGTGGAGAGTGTACAAGTTTAGAATAATTTTTGGGAATGTTGCTTTCTCTCTCTCTCTCTCTCTCTCTCTTTCTACAATAAGAAAATGGTAAGACACAAAGTATGGAGAGAATCTTGAAATAAATTCTTGGGAGAAAACTACACTAAAACTATTTGTAAGGTCAGACTAAGAGAGAGAGAGGGGGCTTGATTTATACTTGAGCGCCTTCATTTTCGACCATAAAGGAAGAACTATATTTGTACCCTGAATTTTCCATAATTTCCCCATCCATCTTACAATGAGTTTTTAGGGGAGAGAAAGTCTAAAATTCTTCTCTTTGGAGTAACTTAACCATATTTAGCTGTTCATTATGCACTTTAAACAAGCACAAGGAGAAAAAGAGTCCCTTTTTCTACTGTCTCCTATCTTCTAACATACAGACTACCCCTCCATGGTAAAGCTTGAGCGGACAAGGAGCCTATGGAATAAGTCAAGTCTCAGGAGGAGAGTCTCTACCTAATGTCTACATATATAATAAGGAAAGACAAACTTGCCTTACACTTCTTACACATCATTACTGGGGAAAACGACTGTGCGGCTAAAAATCTTCCACGCTTCCTTTCCTCCACAAGAAGAAGAAGAGGAGGCGTGTAAGGAGTAGTGGAGAATTTTCTCCTTTCTTCACCCAAAACCAAATACCCCCTCTCTCTCTCCTGTACGTGTACCATCATCACAGTACAAAGTACCTATAGGATAAGACGTGGTCTTCTTTTTCTTATATGTAAAATTATCATCTCCTTTTTCTACATATCCCCTTCTTTGCCTAGCCTCCCTTCATCCAGATGGGATTCAACTCTCTCTCTCTATCCATTTCTAAGATTGGATTTTCCATGCATCCATGCAGATGAACCCACACACTTTACACTTTTCCCTTATGTATGTTGTACTTGTGGAGGAGAAAGTCTTTGGAGATATGTATATGCATATTTCCCCTTGCATCAACTCTTTTTTCATATTTATAAGCCTGTCGCCTTGTTCCACACATACAAATCCCTTTTTTTCTTCCTTTTCTACCCCAACTCTCTTGTCCCTCCAGGAGTGCATTGTACTTGTGTGTATGAAACATGGAGAAAGAAGCAACAGAAAATGTGTAAACAGTTCAACTGTCTTTTTTTCCTTATGTGGAGAAAGTCTTTCTCTTGTAGGGGAGAATGTGGAGGTAGAAAATATCCATGTCATGCAAGTTAGTTATTGTCAGCCTCTCCCTTTATTATTCCCAGTCAATTTATTTACGTATGCATGTCATCTCCTCTGCTCCAAGGGGACCAAATGATTTTTACCATTCTCCACTTTCTCTCCTACATATTATTACATTCTCTTCTTCTTTCTCTCTCCCCCTCTATTGTCTACCTACTAAAGAAAATTCTGGTACATTTTATACGTTGTATGAGACTGAGGTAGAAAAAGTGTAGCTTCCGTAGTACACCCCCCCCCCCTCTCTCTCTCTCTCTCTGTCGTCACAGCCTACATACGAGAGAGTATGTGAATGAACCTATTCCAATCTTCATGTACGACATGTAGGCAATGCCATCACACGATTACTCGTTCCCTTGCCTTGAAACTATCAATAAAAGTGAGCTTTGGAACCAGCCTAGCTTGCTTGGCTCATATTACAGTTCAAGAATGTTTTGGATCCTCATTTCCCCAGCTGATTCCCCTTCCTATTTCTCTTGTCTCTCTCCCTCCCTTTTTTTGTCCTTGTTGTATCCCTTAGTCAACGCAATATCTTTTTCTTGCAAACAACACACACAGACGGAAGAGAAATTTTTTTCCTTGTTTTTTGAGACTGCAAAGAGTGGATAGGAGAGACTCAATTGGGGAGAGACAAATCCAGTTAAGCAATCTTCCCCCCCCCCCCCTCTCTCTCTCATCTGTGAAAAACAAGGGAATGGTTATGTAAGTGACATCCCCTTCTCCATGTTCGTGTCATGTCATCTCTTGTTATTATCTTGAATATACACCAAATCATTTTATTTCCCCTACTAAATCCCCCCCCCTCTTCCTCTTCTTTTCATTTATATGCATATGTATGGCTAATATTCCCTTTTTATTAACTATTGACTTTTTTTATAAAGTAGGTCAGCCCAACAAAATTCTGTATTTTTTTCTGCATTCTTTTTTATGGGAATTTGCATGGGAATACTAAATGAGAAAAAATTATTATAAAAATTGTGGACATTTGTGTAGAGAGGGAGGAGAGAGGAAATTATTGTGGGTGTAATATTCATAAATAAAAATTGTTGTGCTGTTATATTTTATTGTGTGAAATAAATAAAGTATAATACTCTCATAAATCTTTTTCAAATGGTCCATTCTCAACACAAAGAGGACATAATGGTTTATCTTTTTGTTGTTCAAAATTTATCAAACTGGAATGAGACTGGTCAGAATTCTTTGGAGAATTTTTTTTATTAATATTCAATTTTTTCAGGTAAATTCAAATTTTTTAAAAAAATTAAATTCTAAAATG
>JAQIVZ010000312.1:0-79322 GCA_034700945.1 Arrhopalites spinosus
ATTGGCACTTAGTCTCAAAATTGATAGCAGAGGCATAAGTGTCCCAGTCTGAGGAGGCAAAAATGACCCACTCTTAACTCTCGTCGACTCTCGCACCCGAGTTCTGATTGGCCTGCTTCCTTGAAAGGCATACCTTGATTTCAAAGGTGGGTCATTTTTGCCTTCCATGAGGCATAAATATCCCTGGATCATTTTTGCCTCTAGGATGGATCACTTTTGCCTCAGAAGCCTGTTTTGAAGACAAAATTTTAAAACGTTTTGCTAAATACAATTAAGGATAAAATTGCTTTTTTAAAAAAAGCCACTTCATGACAAATTAAATTATCTACAAATTGACATATTTATTTTCCCTTTTGGGTAATCAGAACCGTATATAGACATTAGAACATCAAGTGGAGCACTTATGCCTTGTCTTACCCTATGTGATGAAGATCAACCATCACCAAAACCAGAGGTTTGTCAAGTCACTGAAAATATGAGTACTCAACTTCAAATTGTACAAACATTTAAATTAACATTATTTAGCACAATTATCTATTTAGTAGTGCAAAGTACATTTTATACTTTTTTATAATTTGTTTAAAAAATACAAAATGTTGTTTTTTTATTTATTTGCAAAATACTAAAGAGTACTTAACATACAAAAAAAATTAACAGACGCAACTTCATCAGATACTAGTCACAACAAGTCAGTTAACTAAAATGCTTTGAGAGTGCATAGTCAAGTTCATTAATTTTTTTAGATGAAATTTGAAATATTCAAAGTATTATGAAAATTTCAAACAATATCTCACTCACTTGTATGTAAGTTGTACTCCTTGTGTGTGCAAGTTAATTGTCTGTCAGTCTGCTGTAACGAAATTATTATAATAATGTAATATAAGATATACTTTTACAATGTAAGATTTTTTTTGGTTGTTTCATTCTGCTGAGCACCATTAAGATAAATTGCTTAATTTGATTTGCGTACCTAGCGTCCACCAACAAAAAAAATTGTAGTTAAAGTCTCTCTCATAGTTTTTAAGTTACAAGTCTTGAAAAAAAACTAATACCAAGTTTCTTAATACTTTAATTTAAAATTCCAACTATGTATTTTGTGTACTACTACAATGATGAGCTCTACTGATCTAGTAGTCAGTTTGCATAATAAAATGAGTTGGTACTTTAATCTAGTGAAACTATTAATTCTCTTGTTACTCTTATTTTTTTCCCTTAAATCATAAGACTCTCATTTTCATTTACTTTAAATCAGACAACTCACTGACTTACTCCTGATTTGTTGTTCTTATTGTTTTTCTTTTATTAAAAAACAAATATTTAAAGTTTTTCTCTATTTAAATTAGTAAACTTTGTAAATAATCATGTCTCGAAAAAGAAACATGAAGAACTTTTGTTCAGTTTCAATTGTTTTTCGTCAAATTATAAACATATTTTTTTGTAAACGCCATAATCAAGTTTGTGTGTCATCCAAGTTTTAAATAATAATTAAATAAATTATATAATTTATAAAAGTGACATTAATTAGTACTCATTTTTTCAAAATGACGCCCACTAAAAGTGACAGTAGTAAAAGTGAGGATTTTTTAGAAGACACTGCAGTGAAATTTACAGCCTTTGGTTTTGATTCAGAAACACCTCAAAATTTTAATTGTACTAGTACTAGTAAAACAAGGAATGATTACAGATCAGATTTAAAACGTCAAGAAAAATTAATATTAGCTAATAAAAGAAAATCAGAGACTTATTCAACCATCTATGTGTCACAAAATGATCATCTTCAGGAAAAATCATCACCTGACCAAACTTTGTCTTTGAGTAGTACTGAAAAACGTGTCAAATTTTCCAATACTCCAACAACTAATTCTCCTCAACTCAATTCAACTCAAGATAAAATTGGATTAACTCAAAAATTAAAAAATGTCATTTTGTACCTGTACGGCCACCTCATATTCTCCTTCATGATACTTTTTTACATTTTCTCAATATTTTATCGTCAACTAGTCAAAATGATTCTATTTTGTTTTTACGGCAAACGACTTCGATTAATTGAGAGACCCACAGATGCTCTTTGGGGTTATGAGACAGATTCTTCGAGTTCTAATATTGTCTTGATTTTCAAGTGTGAGGGTATTCCAGACATGGAAAGGATGATTGATGACTTTGAACGAAAAGTAATGGGATTTCGAACACTTTTGAGAGCTGACGGGAATGCTGATGGGATTTATGATATGTACGCTCCGTATGAAAAACTTGGATGGATTATCAAACAAAAATTTTTGTTTTATTGTTGGGAAAAGGATGATGAATTTAGTGTGAGGAATCATTTTTTTATGGAGAAGGTCATGGATGAAGGTAATAATGTGGATGAGAGGATTGAAGCTATTTGTGGAGCCTACCTGGAATACAAACTGGATCCCATGAAACCACAATGGGAATTTCGAATCGTTGCTCCAATTCCAGGAGGAACCAGTACTGAATGGGGATTAGTTTTTTGTGTTCATCATGGTTATGGTGATGGACTGTCTTGGCTACAAATGTTGAGACATTGTCTAGCTGATGAACATGTCCCACTACCTTTGGAACCTTTAACGACACCGAAATCATTTTTGAAGGATAATGCCAATAGAAAAACTTTTGTCTCAAAATTTTGTCGATTTATTCATAATTCTTTTAAAGTACCCCACACATTTGCTTGTGAAATGGTCAAGATGGTTCAAGAAGAAAATGTTTTTCATGGCCCATTGGTCAAAGGTCAAAAAAGTTGTAGTTGGACAAATAAAGAAATTCCATTGAAAACTGTCAAAGCCATCAAGCAAAGGAATGGAAAACCGGCATTGTTCACTTCAGTTATTTTATCTTGTGCAACTAAAGCTTTTCAAAAATCTTTCCATAATTGTAATTCCAGAATTCCTTATGAAATTTTAAGTGGGGTCCCTTATGCTGACATTCCCTACAAAAATTTAGTGCCTGTTAATAATTTTTCAATGACTTTGTTTGGTCTCCCCACAAGAATTCTTCATGATCGTCAACTTCGACTTATGACGATGGAAAAAGTTGTTCGAAATTGTAAGTTTTCATTTTTAATTTGATATTTTTCAATACAATTACATGATCTTAATTAAATATTAGATATTGGAAGATTTTTTAAATGGATATTAATTATTTTTATGGAATGTATTTATTTTTAGCCATGTCATCTCATCAAGCTGACATGAATCAAATATTAACAAGTATTGGTGGATCATTAATAACACCATTATTTAAATTAAGTTCTAACATGGCAGCCAAGTCTACAATGGGATTATCAAATTTACCCGGACCACAAGAAAAATTTAGATTATTTGGGGGTCAGTGTGTCACCAAAGTCTTATTATTTCCACCAATGAAATTTCGAACGGCTGTTAATTTAGGTTTATTTAGTTATTGTGGTAATGTCAATATTTCATTGGCAGTTGATGGTACGATTACAGAAAAATATCCAAAATTTCCAGAACTTTTTATTAAATATTTGGAGCAAGAATTAGAAGAATTTACGCAAGATAGTCAAGAATTTTCTAAAGGTCAACTTTCAGTTCAATATATAAACAATACTATTATTGACATGAATAAACAAGAAGATGAAGAAGATTTAAATAATAATACAAGTCAAAATTTCAACAAAATAACAACTGGCACGATCATCATTTAAAAATGGAGAAGTAAGTTTATAATTTTTGAAATGTCGGCCATGTAAATACTATTTATAATATTTATTTATTTTTTAATAATTAGTTTTTTCTTCTCTCTTGATCCAGTTCTATGATATTTAATTTATTTTAATTTATTTTTTTTAACATTGTTGACAACAATTTGTTGTATTATTCAAAGATTTATTTGACCATGAAGGATATTTAACTAAAGAGAGTATTTATTTTGAAGTAATTTAAGAGAGGTACTCTTTTTTACCCTTGATTTTTTGCAAATTTTTCATTTTGCAATACTTGTGAAAAGTCTCATCAGGTTATAAATCTTTTGGTGGTGAGATTAAATTGAACGTTGTGTTATTTTTAGTTTTGCAAAACAAAGCTAAGTAATGTAAAGTATGTCTTGAGTTCGTCTCAAAGTGTAGTCTGTGTGTACATTTTATTACATCACAATTAATAATAATTATATATTTAGTGTAATGTAGACTTTAAAAGTGTAGTTATATACATTATGATATGGAATGAAGCCTTCAATGTCTGTTAAGCAGAAAATGAACGTAATAGTTGGCACATTAAATATACATGTGAACGCTTGCTTGACGCTCTGATTCAAAGTTAATGTTATACAGGTGGGTCACATTTTAAACTATGATTAAGATTTTTTTAAAGAGAAAAAAAAACTAAGAGTGAAATAATATGATTCACCATCAAAATCTTGTATTTATTTATTTTTTCTACAAGACTTTTTTATTCACTTTAAACTTCATGCTCTGCTCAATTATCACCCCCCATACAGAAAAAAGTGCTCAAAATTATAGACACATAAAATAATAGGGTCTTTGGCTAGTCTTAGGACGTCCATTTAATGCAGGTTGACTCTGTAAAAGACAATAATTCAGTTTTAATTTTTAATTGAGTTTCTTCAAGGGAGGAAGTCAGGACGGTTCCTTTTTAAGTAGTAAAATTTTGTCAACCCAAATGTTTTTCATTTTATGTATGTCATACTCAACTTATTTTTATGTATTTTGTGTCGTAAAATTCAGTTGCTAAAAAAATATTTTTCAGTGAATTTCATTATTTTTAAATTCAGTCAAGTTAAATTATTATGATTGTAAAATGTTACTTGATGTAATTACAAAAAAACGAATGTTCTCTTGTACTAGTACTATGAATTATGATTATGATAATTAAATAATTAATGTTTTTCCATTACTTATTACTTAATTTAGTACTTTTACTAATAAAATATACACTTCTTTGATATGTATATTTTATTGTGACTAAGATTGTCTGTAGTACCCATAGGAATTAATACTCATTGGTACTTATCACTGTTTGTTAGAGTACTAAATAATAAACGATGTAATAAAAAAGAGATGAAAGATAAAAATACATTACAATATTATGTCATGCAATAAGAAGGGGGGTCCTTGGCCTTGCACGTCGTTATCTGACCACATCAAAATAATTAAAAGTAGTATAAACACCCCCACAAACACAATTAAAATTCATAATATATAGAGTTTACACTTACAGATTATGCACCATAATTTTTTAATGAAATTCTGTCATAAATTTATAACCCAGTAATTCTTTGTTTCATGATGTAGCTTTTAAATTTTTAAGTACTTTTTATATTAAATTTCTCTACAAATGCAAAAGGAATGGATGCTCCGACAGCCTAGGAATCATTATCAGTATTTTCTAAATTCCAGTGGTTCCACTAAACTTGGTAAGTACCTTTAAGCATTTTCAAATTTGAAATCATAAACAAAAAATTAATTAGTTTAAAATGCTAAAACTGTTTAATTTTTTATGCAGGACAACAAAATTCTGGTCATCATGTTGGAACCATTTTTGACTCAGTAGATTCTTCCAGAGACATGGCCATGCTAAGAATGAACCGTCAACCTCGTCCAAGTACCAAACCGATTGGAACAAATGGAGAATTATCAGAAAGTATTGCATTACATCAAAGAAAACTTCGGGATACAGAAGCAAGAATTGATCATGCTTTAGATTTAGTCACAAGATCATTCGGTGTGAATCAAAGTGCTGGTTTGACACGTCACAATTTACCACAAACACCTGAAGTACGTAAAATACGAGAGACTTTAAATAAAACTCAGAGGGTTCCATCAGTTGACCCCATGAGACAAGAACCACGTTTTGAAGATCCGTCCATGATGAGAACACACAAGTCACCCATTACTATTGTCAAGAAAAGAAGAGAATCATCTGTGATTAAACAAAAAATTAAGCCAAATTCAAGTCCCACAATTCGAGTTTATAAAACAAGTCCAGTAATTGTGCCGTACGTTCCACCTCCACCGAAGAAGACTTTGTCAAAAGAAAAAATAGATCGTACTCAAACACTACAAATATCTGTCAATATGGGTAATACCCATGTTTATGAGGCTGCCAGTCCAAATTTTGTTAATACTTTTGCCAACATGAAGACTTTCAAGTAATTTTTACTATTTATGTACTTAGTTGTAAGTTAATATGAAAAATAATATTTAGCAAGGAATTTTAAGTGTTTGCTCATCCATATTTTTATGAGCATCATAAAAACGTTTTTTTAATCTCTACTTTATTTTATTTTCAACGTGGGGTACCTTTTGTTCCTTCCTTTTAGTATAATTTTTTTATTATGTATAGTGAATTAGTGATGTACTATCTAATTTATTTTTATCATTTTAATTTTACAGTGCCATGGACCAATCAAATCCAGCTGGACTACAACGTTTTCACACAAGCATTGACATGGGAGGCTTCACAGACAATGAAATTTCTTTTCAATGTAACGGCAAAAAAATTATTGTAAGTGGTACTTTTATCTTTAATTTAAATAACAAACTTTAATTAAAATGTACACGTGCAACTAATTATTTATTTTTTTTATTTGGACAGATTACAGGAAATCGTATCAAAAAAATTTATACAAATGCCCGAAAAGTCACCGAAGTCCTCGAATTACCGACGGGAGTTTTTCCAGAAAAATTACGAATTGCCAGAGATCATGATGGAGTCCTTCACATTTCTGAACGATGGGCCTGCTAAAGAATGGACACTGGAGTTTAAAAAAATTTAAATTAATTTCTCAAAATAATTGAAATAAAAATTGCAAATCATAGTTTACATCACAAATTACATTATTTATTATTTAATACCATTCTTAGCCTTCACCGACTCCATCACTGAATGAACATTTAGTTTACAAAAAAAAATTACAAAATATTAATACAAAAGAAAATCACAATGGATTGGATACGGTACTCAAAAAAGAGATTTTAATTTTTATTGTGTCAAATTATTTATAAATATTTTATTTTTATTACACGTAGTTTAAAGATTATTATTGATCAATAAAAAAATCTATCTTGTCAATTACAAAGACGGGGTGCGGTCTTTAATGACATGACCATCATGATGATAATTTTGATTTTAACTTTAGTTCCTTGTAAAAATTTCCAAGAAACTTAAAATCCAGTCTTTTATCCAGAAACGCAAAAGACTCATGAGACTGCACCCATTTGTATCGTGCTAAATTCAGAATATTTATTCTTGTCCTACAAAATATTTTTTTAAAATAAAAATTAATCATAAATAATTCATACAAAAAAATAATGTTCTACTATCACAGATTCACATCTGTTAGACTTGTAAAATACATAAATGAAATTAATTATTCAATTTTTTGACGTCTTTTAAAATAAAAAAAAATGTCGAAATAAAATTGAACATGACTTTCTCACGACCATCTCCATCTCCAGTCAACTTGCCCATCTGTCTCATGTGTAGGTATACATAAGACACGTCACAGATAGTAAAACCAAGACAATTATTTGGACAACATTCTCATCACGCGATAACTGCGAAAAATTGTTTAATGTAAGAACTAAAAAATCAAATCAAAATCTAAATTGTCTTTATACCAATAGAAGCTATAGATTGAACATACACAGAAAATAAATATACAGGCAATCAAATTGCACTGTATGCAGTCAGTCCATCCATTGCATGTGCAAGCCTTGTCTCTCTGTACATAATCTAAAGAAGAAGAGAGTCGAACGCATTTTTGCACTTTTTTACTCGTCTACATTACATTGTGTACATGTTAACTTTGTATAATAATAAAGGGAGTACAATATAGAAAAAGTGCCTGCGGAAAGTACGTTATACACACAGAGTATATGTACAAGATAGAATAATCTTGTAATACAGTCATGTTATTTTATGAAGATATAAAGAATCCCCCTTTTTTTATACAAGTCTTCCTCCCTCCACATACAAAATATTCTGTATACAGAAAGAGAGAGAGAGAGAGAGACAAGTTAGTGGCCAAAAAGTGAGGGAAAAGTATAGAGACCATAGAGACCCATAGTCAAAACCCAAAGAAGAAGAGAGCACATGGTCCACCTCCTTGTGTACTACTACTACACTGACAACTTTAACATGTCCATTGTTACATTGCAAGAGAGGAAAAAAAGGGTGAACATCTTTCAAGCCTCTCGTAGAAAAATGTACACCAACAAGGGAGAGGAACGACAGTGCAGAATTGTTCAAGAGTGAAGAGAGTCGCAACTATTATTGTCGAGACTCACAGAGGTATAAACCAAATAAGAGACAGAGTGTACACACACAACAAAATTTTTTTTGAAAAACAGTAGCGGACTGTATAGTGTTTGTTCATACAATTTGTAATATCTTTTTTACACTCTTTTCAATCTCCAAACACCACTCTCCTTTACCTCTTGTGTCAAAAAACCAAAAAAGAAAAAGACAAACTACCCCAGTACCAATTCTTCATTGTGTTTTGTGTCCAAAAAGAAAAAAAAGGAATAAAAGTTTTTTTTTCCATTCATTGTCATTACTACTCAAGTGAGCAAGTCTTGGAGTGGAAGAACATCTTCCTTTTTATCTTTTTTTTTTTGAATATATTCTGTATACAAGTTTGGATATAAGGATAATATATACATGTGCATTTCCTGCCTCCCTACTTGTACGTTGTCCTACACTTCCTATTTGTCGTAAAAATTTATTTTACTGAATCAACAAATTTCGCTACTACTTTCTGCTCTCTACAAAATTTTCATCTTCATCTTCTTCAACAATTAAATTATATGCACTATTCTCATAAATCTTTGAGAGAGAGAGAAATGTCTAGAGTTCAAGTGTCCAAGAATTAATATCAAATATATCAGTGGATGATTTGTGGAATTATTTAAATATTAATTAAAATTAATTAATTGTTTTTTTTAAATATCATTGTAATTGACACTCTCAACTTTTTGGGTGTTAAAAAAGTGACCCAAAAAAAACAAGACGAATCATTTTTAATACTGTGCAAGTTTACATTGAAAGAGAAGAATGAAGGGAGGAAATTTGGAAGTGAATCAAAGGACAAAGTTTTGGATTGTGTCAATTAATTTACAACAATTTAATTCAGTTAATTTTAACATTACAGTACTGTAATCAAGTTGTACCTTTATTTTGAGGGGTCTCAAACTTAATTTTTTTTATCATCAAAAGTTATACAATTCTCATCGGTTCAATTCAATTTCAACTATCAAAAATAATACCGGCAAAAAAATACAAGAAGATTAAAAATTGGATAATGTGATGATGATCAAGTGGATATAAATAGAAAAGAGTTTTTTTGTGAATAAAAAAAATTAATTTCCATTAAATTTTCAACTTGAGTTAACATTATAAACAGTGTCTAAAAATTAACTAAACAATTTCCTTCATAAAACAAACCAAAAGAAAAAAAAAATCGTGGCGAATTAAAAAAAAAAAGTGAAATTGTACAAAATTGAAATTTTATTTGATTGTTAAAAACTCTGTGGCGTAACACTAAAATGTTTCTAATCTGAATTTAATGCATAGAAAGAGAGAGAGAGAAAATTTCAACTTAAAAAAATTGTTCAAAGTGTTAAAAAGGAAGCAAACAATTTAAATTACATGCAAGAACATAATCATTCTTTAACATTTTACAACGTCAAATCTCTAAAGACAAAAGGAAGTGAAAGAAAAAAAAATTTCAAGAAGTTTTATAGACTTGTGGAATTTTTCACTTAATTTTTTTAAAAATTATTTATTCACTTACACTGACTCTTGTTTATTTGGCAAAAATCAGAAAAGAATTTATTTTTTATTAAAAAATAACAATTTTTTTAGTACATTGTAATTGTAAACGTGTGAGAATATTTTGTCTAAAAAAATAATCATCGAACGCAAGTTTCCCCTTTGACTTGAGTCTTCACTACATTTAAAAAAAGGGGGTGGAAGGGTTTGTCTCCTGAACGTGTTAATCTGTTTTTAAAATAATTTAAACAACAATTCAAGTGCTCACATAATGGGAGAGAGGGTAAAATTATTTATTGTGTAAAAAAAAGTTCATCATTTATTGTATAGAAGAATTGGGAATATTTCTATAAAAAAAATAAACTTGTTGAAGATTCTGGCTGTGCCATAGGGAACAAGACGAAGGAGAGAGAGAGAATTATAGAGATAGACATAGGAAAAAGTTGAATGTGTGTAAAAAAGAAGAGCCATTTGATTTAATGGTAAAAATGTGTGAAGAGCATCTCTCTTCTTGTTCTACCATCAAGATAATCTACATGGGATTTTAACTTTAAAATTTTTTTTATCCCTATGAAGTAATATTCCATTATTCCCAAACATTTTTATTTAAGAAGTGACGGTGAGGACAAAAAAAAAGAAGATAGTTTTTTGGGAATTGATTTTTTGAACAGAAGACAAGACAAGTTTACAAGTTGTCGGATGTTTTTTTTGATTATTTAAAGTTTGGCCAAAATGTGCATTGGAAAACCGCAGGGGGAGGAGGGGAATCTTTGACGTTTTGCACAGATGGATTCCTTCATCATCTTTCAAGTGGAAGGGTATACAGTGTGACGGATTACTAAGTGTGTACGTGCGTAATTAGGGATGCGGCGCCAACGAAGATTCGTTCCGAAGACGAGGCCCGTCTTCGTCACGCCAAGTCGGGCAAGAATGGCCGTAAGAAATCTATAAAAAATTAATATGTATCATTTGTAAAAAAATATTTTTTTTTCATCTCTCTAGGCCCATTACAATTGTACACTCACTCTTTTCTGTCTATTACATGCTTCTCAATATTATATAATTCTTAACCACCCCCCCCCCCTCTCCATAAAAATATCACCCAATTTCAACACCTTTTTACATAATATAAAATTTTAATATTTTACACAATTTTTATTTTTATGAGGTGACTTACCTGAGAATTTTTTTAAAGGGCTAAGAATTTTATTTTATTTCCAAAGAATTTTTAAAGTCCATGGAAAATGGCTGTGAAATTGGAGGAGAGGAGGGGGTGAGGAGATTTGTAGCTGAAATAAATTGAATTATATTAAATTATTATAAGTAACACCTGGACACATGCAATTTCAATCCGGTACGGTCTCAAGTCAAAAAAGTTACTTTTGCTTTTGCGTGTCTTCATCTCGTACAAGACAAGTAAAGTTTTTGTATCTTTTTTTTAATGGTGACTCCCTTTCTTTTCATCTTCTCTAATTTTCTCACTCTCACTTTATTTATTAATTCTTGAATAGAAGTGACTGACGATGACCCTTTTTTGGATTTTTTAATAGTTTTTTTTATTTTTTTTGACTTGTGAGAAAATGAAATGTGTTTAATTTATTATTTTAAATCAAATTGATGGAGACCATACAAGTATCAAATGACAATTAATGAACACAAGTTAATTACAATTTGTAAACTACATATAGAAAAAGAAATAAATCGTAGACTGTAGAGTTAAGTATTTTATATTCATTCAAGGTGAGTGCATTCAAATAAAAAAGAAGAAGAAAAATTAACTTGTTTGTGCTCAACTGACCTTATGCTCTACAGAATAAGAGTAAATTAACCATTACGTCTATTGTAAGAGATGCCAGCAAGACAATCTATTTGTTTGCTAAGGTCTAAAATTTGCAACCTGTTGAAATTCTTGTTGCTATTTTCTTGTATTATGATGACCATCAAGAGAGTTTTTAAGAGTATGATACACATTTAATGCTCCAATGCATACAAACGGATATTACACAAGAGAGGCAGTGAGCATAAATAGCAAACATTTTTTTTAGTTGTGGGATCAATGATTATCACTTACAAGTTAACTTTTAACTATAAACTAGACTAAATGAATTAAATGCTCCTTGTACACTCCTTGTACACTCCTGACAAATTGCATTCCAGGGGGTTTGCAATTTTGATGCAATATTTTTTTTACATGAGAATGCTTCGATGCAATATTGAAAATTGTTCAGGCTGAAGGACAATCATTTTTTTGGATGCAGATGCAGAAAATGGATGTGAAGTAGCAAAATATTATTTTTTTGTGAATAATAATAGACAGATACATACCAACTCCTAATTATAATTCACACTCTGGCACGAGTGATGCACTAATTAGCTGTAAAATAAAGTCCATGGGGGGGGGGGGGGGACCTTTACTATTTTTTTTAAAAAAAAGTCAGAGGCCAATCTCCATTACAGATCACTTCATCCCAAGAGAACCATGAGAGTCTCTATTTTTTTATAAAGTTAAATTTTTTTTTTCTTAGTTATTGATGTTACTACTCAACTGACCTTGTCTTAAATTTCATTGTAAATTGCAACTGTTTGGAACGATTACAGGGATGTGGATGTGGTTAAGATATAATAATTAGTCATTAGTTAATAGTGAAACAAAAAAATTTTACCTGTACTGATTTTCAAAGTTTTGATTCTATTTTTTTTCAAGTTACTTAATTAAGATAAAGGCATACTGTGAAACTTGATATTTTTACAGTTTATTGCTCCTATAAACTAAAAGTCAGTGTAATAATTAATTTGGTTGTTAAATATAAAGTTTATTTATGTTATGACCAGTTTAAATGTCAAGTTGTACATTTATTTAGATGGAGTAATATTTTATTTTTGTTTCAAAGCTTTAGTATTTTCTAATGGAGACTTATTTTCAATTTATGGGGTTGTTTCCAGTTGTTTTCCAGTTTTCAAGTTTATTTTTTTCTCAAAATTATGAGTATCAATCTAAAATATTCCCAGAGACCTTGTTCCTTCAAAATGGTTGAAAAAGATTAAGATTTTTTTTTGATTTTACAGATATTAGAATACAGTGACAAAGAAAATGGGAGCACATTTTTTTTAATTAGCAAAATTGAAATAATATTTAACATAAATTTTTAGTTCACAGATTATAAACCTTTAAAATGTTTGACCATGACTTAAATAAATAAATTTTACATGGTCTCCCCCCCTCTTTTTAAAGTGTAATGGACGATAATAAAAATAAATGTGAAGCAAGTCAAAGAAAAAACCCATCAATTATTACTCAATATTATTTGTAACATTATTTAGTTTTAGTTTTTTCAAAAAAAAAGTAAAGCAAAAATTAAGTTGATCGTATTATTAAAATTTTGACGAGTAAGAGGAATGCAATTACCCATGAAAAATTTTAAACTTTACCAATTTTGTCATTGACAATTTCATTTCTAAAAATTATAATAAAAATTGACTGTAGAAAATTTTCTAGTGAATTGAATAAAACTTTTAAAAAAATATTTCAACATTTAAACAATTTTAAAGTAGACTAAAGAGAGAGAGAGAGAATGGAGATTTTCTTTCAAGATTAAAGTACAAATTACCAAATTCTAACTGTTCTCTTCTCCTTTTATCAATTTAAAATGAAAAATGGAACAAAATGGATTTCTCATCACAGAAGAAAAAAAACTGTAAAAAAATGCACGAGAGCTGACAAGTTTCTTTTACAGTGTACAGTGAGAACAAGGAAAAACTGTGGAGCACGTTCAATATCAATTCTCTCTCTCCCTACCCGTCATTTATCCAGTAATTGATGAGTTAACGAGGATATACTATAGCACTACATTGCATTGTGCAAAAAAAATATAACAAGTTAAATGAATGGTATAATATTTTAGATATATCGTGACTACATTTTTTTTAAATACATATTTGTCTATAATATTCTTTAACAAACTAAACTAAATATTATACACCAGAAGGTTACGGTGGTTTATTCCTTGTTCCGTACAAAAATGAATTTTTTTTTCACAACTGTATTTATTTGCAAATGTTGATATTCCTACATTGTACAGGGTGTACAATTTAAAGTTGATTATAGTGCAAAAAAAGTTTTCATTCCTCATTCCTTTTCACAGAAGACAGTTTATTTTTTTTTATAATTTCTTGTCATAATCTGTAGAAATAGTTAAATTACAATGGGACGAGGCTAACTCTATTCAAAATATTATTTAACCTTTTTTTAACTGTGGTATAGTCACTATTAACAGGGGACAAAAAATTTTTTTGTCCACGCCCATATACCTCCCTTGTAATAATTATCATGATAAAAAAATAGTTAAACTATTGGACACAATCATGGTTAACTATTTTAGTGTGTAGTATAGTTAACTATTAAATGATCACTTTTTTTTGACCACTCTAATCATTGATATCATATTTAAAATTATGTATGTACATAATATTAATTTCCATGCTAAAGGGTATACTTAAATTATTTGCCGTTTCAAGGAATCAACTTTATATGAGACTCCTTTCATGTTGTGCAAAAAAAATTATATTTAAAAGATTGCCAAAAATTAGATTTACAAACTTTCATAGAGTTAAAAAGAGTTCGTCGACTTTTTTGATTCTTGTGAGGTTGTGTCGTACTTGAATAAAATTGATTGTTATAAAGTTACACAAGTTATTAGGCAATCATAATTAAAATAGCATTTAAACATTTATTTTTAGTATTTATTTAATAATAGACTGAGACGGCCCTCATGTCATTTTTTATTTAATTTAGAGAATTGTGAGAGCCAGGATGAGACCTTAGACAAGTTTAAGTTTACGTCTATTCATTAAACTGTAGTTGTCAAAAATTATATTTAATCATGATATCTTAAATAACATTGCCAAAGGCAAGAAAAATAGTTTTTCCTTTTTTCTTTTGTCTAGTTAATTATATCACTAAATTTAACTACAGGAAATAGTTGAATGTTAAAAGTCATTGACAATATTATTCATTTTTATTTAAGTTAGAAGGGGAGAGGCTCAGAAAATTATGAGAATGTCCTACAATTTTTGTGACCCATTGTTTTACACTCACAGTTAAATAAATAAATAATAATAAATTAAAAAATTCAAAATTCTTTCAAGAGTCCAGTCCAGTAAGGATGAGCAATTAATGATTATTTATCTTTTTATGAATTTTTCAAACAATACAAATAAACATCAAGGAGGAGAAAATGTCAATTAACTTTTTTGACTAACATAAAAGTTTATATTACTTGAACATACAACATCCGCCTTTAATCTAGTTAACTTGTAAATTGTAAAGTTTTCTTTACTTGGACAAATTCTAGTTTTGAGCAGAGAGCAACCTCGTAAAAAAAATATTGGAGAGAAAGATATTTCAATTTTTTTAAATCAAATATTTTAATGATCATTTAAAGTCTTCATAAAATATTATTTTCAAAAAGATAAGACAAAGACAAGTCAAAAAATCATGTTAATTTTTTACGAATGTTTTGAGAATTTAACTAATTAGATGTAGTGTGTTGATAATATTTAATAAAAAATGGAGGAGAAGAGGAAGATGGCACGTACAACAAGTTATAATATAAAAAATGACATAACAAAATAAATTCTCCTCCTTTTTTCTTCATCTTCATTGGATCCGTCATCACCATTTTATTATTATTTTTTTTAACTTACAATAAACTGGCTCCCATCACCCTTTACAAGTACAAGTTGTGTAGTCCACATTAAAATCAAGTTGATCATTGACTTGTTGTCTTGCTGGTCCCAGTTGATTAGTAATGGGCAGGAGAGAGAGATATATATATAAAAGAAGAAATTTAAATAAGAACAAGAATTATCTGTACACATTGATAATATATTTGTACAGTGTACAAAACGTAGAAATTCTTAAATCATTTCATGACATTGTCATCATCCCCATCTTCTTTTTTTTAAAAAATGATGGTCATCTATTTTGACTACAAGATACAATTTTGTAGTCAAAAATAAAAAATAAAAGATGAAAGAGATTGTTAAAAAGTAAACAAGATGAAGTTTGTTGTTTTATTTGGTAGAGAGTTGAGCTTCACTTGTTTCCCTTTTTTGTTGTTTACAGTGAGTGTGATTTGCGGTGACAATATGTTGTAAAGTGACACTCTGTTGTAGACACGCATGCATGTACACCAAAAACAGATTTATTTACCTGTTAAGTCATCCTCCTCATCATTTTAACAAGAGAAAAGCAAAAACCACACCATTACTGATATTACCCATTTGAGGGGGCTTCCTTTTTACTAATGAGACACTTTGCAAATATCAAAATGGTTGGAAAGTCCATCGCCACACAGCTAAAGAATGACGAGTCCTTCTTGTTCAAAAATAAAAATAAATAAATACAATTACAATAAATAACAAGGGACAAGTAAAATTGGAAAAAGTTTACACATTTTACCTTCAATTTTCTTATTCATTACACTAATTTAACAGTCATAGAATAGAGTCAAAGATTCTTTTTACAATATTTTTTACAAGTACTCCCCTGGTATTCCAATTCCTATTTTTTGCGACAATTGATTGTGTATTGTTAATAATATAATTTTAAAAAAAATTTGAATCAAAAAAAAATTCTGGTCATCTCTCTTCCTTAATGTTCTTGACTACTGACTGAGGGAGTCAATTTGGTCGGCTGCCTTGATTGTTATTGTTGATGATCATGACACTTTCACTTGTTACAGACACATCTTTGACAATGTCACACATTTTCGAGACACATTTCTTTTTAATGATGAACATGATGAGACACGGCTCTTTTTTGTACAGAGACTCATAATACAAATACATATGTACAATGTACAAGTACATATGTTCTTCAACATATTCTTCACGCCTGCCACTTGTCACATTCCTTTTTTGTACAAAAATTGTGCAACTCAAAAACAAAAAAAAAATTTAAACAACATTTTTCATATTGAATAATCAAAAAAAAACAAAAACAAAACTAGAGGAAACTGACAATGATAATTACGGGAGGGATGAGAAGGAGGGGGGGATATTTAACAAAGAGTTTAATACGTATACTTTTCCTTTTTATTATTTAAGCCACACAGAGAGAGAGAGAGACATAAATTAAATTTTTACAAATAATAATTACAGAGGGATATGAATTAGTATGCAAAATAAGAAGGAATGTCTGTGCAGGGGATCCAAGAAACTAACAAGTGGAGGACATATTAGAGAGTGTATAAAAATGATCTAATGATTCGTACACTCTCAAAGCAAAGTAGCCCTAGAAAAATATGACAGACTATATGTTTTTGATCGTCAATTTAAGCTTGAGATAAATGTTTTAAGTGTGACAAATGAGGACTAATGGATTCCGTCCGTAATTATTTATTCCTCTCTGTTCCAACATTTTCTCTCTCTCTCTCTCTAAGCTTCAAATGCACATTTAACATGTGTTAGACTGTAACGTGCTCGTACATAATTCTCCTTTTGCAATGCAATGTGCACCGTCTTTTTTACTTTTATTATGTGTAATTAATGTGGTCATTTGAATTTAAATAATAATAATTTTTTTTGAGAGTGTATCCTTTTAACCACTTTTTATTTTTTTAAAGCAACATTATATGTACATATGTACATACATATTGTGTGTATGTGTATTACCTACGCACAAATACTATTTAACTTAAATACTTTCTCATGAGGAGCTTTTAATTGCGTGCAAAACTTCAAAATGTGGGATGTTACTATTCTTTTGTGTTTTGTACGTCTCAAAAAGTTGGTCAGTCAGTCGGCTAACCAAGACAAAATAATTATTTGAATGTTAATTCTATTTAATATTATAAAAAAAAGTCATATAGAAGTGTAGAGTATCTGTATTGTTTACAATTAGAATTTGAATAGAATTTTCACCAACTTCAATAAAATTTCTTGATAAATATTATTTTCTACTCTAAACACCCAACTTCCTACAGTAGGCTTCTTTTGAATAAAATATTTATCAACAATTATATTATAATTAATGCACAATCATTATCAAAATGGTGAAGTTAAAGTGAGCGAGATTCATCAAAAGAAATTTTATTTATTTCCTCTACTAATTTTCTATCACACTTGTACATTGCAATGTAGACTATGACAATTGAGGGGGGGGGGGTGAAAATGTTTCAATACATTATTTAATTTCATCCATGCCTCGTTAATATCGTATTAAAGAGGAACGGGAGGAGATGACTTGAGACTTGACGTTGACATATTATTCCTCATCAGCCATCAAAGTTACGTGGCAAAAGGCAACAGATTTCTTTTCTCTCTCTCTCTCTCTCTTGCCACTTTAATGTTATAATGACGCCATTAAAAAGTGTTTCTTAATTAATAATAACACTCTTGTTCATATTTTTTACTCTCCTTTAAACCTCTCTCGTGAGGTCCCCTGGCCAAATGACTTAAGATTTTAGTAGGTTTATTTTATGTAAAGTTTTTTTTCAAATTGTTTTAGTGAAAACTAGAAAGGAAAATATGAAAAAAATAATTAAGTCAGTTTTTCTCTACTATTTAATTGACAAAATATTAATTATTTCTTTTGTTAATTTGTTTTAGTGTAAAATTTATAAATAAGATTTAATTATTGACAAGTTTTTTAAAAATAGAAATTAATAAATGTTTTTAAATACAATTTTTTAGAGATTTATCTGTAGGTACATATAAGAAATTTAACTTGGTTGTTGGTAATTAATTTAAAGTTGTTGAAATTTAAATATTATTTGTAATTTTTTTTTTCATTGTTTTAATTATAATGGTTTCAATTTCAATATGTAACTAAGTATTTTTTTTCTTTGTGATCTCAAAGGATTTGGTGAGAGAAGATTATTTAAAACTTTCAAAATAAAAAATGAAGAGGGGAAAGGGGATGTGATGAATTTTTTTATGTGAGAATATGAATGGAAGAGGACATTAGTTAATTTGTTAAAGTAATTCAATAGCCATTTATGGAGACAATTAGTAAACAAGAAAACTATATTTCGTAATTTCTTATGACTCTTTATGTTTGGCCATCAACATTTCCTTGTTTCTCTCTCTCTCTCTCTCTCTTTGTAAAATAAACTTTTCAATTTCTACACACAAATAAAAGCCAAAAAGGTCCTCTTTGCTTTTGTAGAGCACAGGTGTCCGGTTTTGTAATTTATAAGTAGACAGATGAGAATATTATTTTAAGAAGAAAAAATAATTTATTTTATTACTTTTTTTCTTGTGAGAATTATTACCAACTTGAGCTCTTTTTCTTGTTCAAAACATTTCTTTTACAAAATTGTAAAGACAAACTTTCTTTCTTTCTACAAAAGACGACACAAAAAATTATGAGGAATTGATTATGAAGAATTTTTTTTCTTGAGAGAACCAGGGTCAAAGTCACACGCACATCAATGGGAATAACATTTTTACAGTACAAGATTTTTTGGGTGTAGAGAATTTTAAGTGTGGGATGATAAATCGTAAATTCATAATAATCTGTAGTCTGTAGTTGAGCAATTGTTCTTGATGATGATTAGAATTTTTTGGTAATATGAGAATAATATGAATTAATAGAGGAGGAACAATCATTAATTTTAGTAGTATTTAAATTGACCATTACCCTCATCCCTTCGAGTTTTATTATTTTTATTACTTTCTCTATGGATCAATTACTTTGAAAAAATCTTTTGTCCCTTCTCGGTTTTCTATGCACAAATTATTTAATTCTTTTCACGTCATTAAGTTTGTTTAATTCAATAAAAAAAATACTAAAAGTCTACACTCAAGTCTACGACCTCCAAGGGTCATCATACAGGTCAAGGAGTATTTTGAACAACAATTCCATCAACATTACGGGTCAAGTGTCTTTGTTTTTAAAATGAGGAGGTCGTCGAACCTTGACATAAAATACCCTATTTTAATATTTATCCATGTAGAATTCCCAAAAACTAAATAAAAAAAGAGGAAACATGAAAAAAGGGTAGAGAGGGGGGGGGGGGGGTAATGTTCGATTAAAGTAAATTGGTTCGAAACAGGGAAGGATAATATTGAACAATATAAATTGCATGTCTTCTCATATAAAAAAAGAGACTTTTACCTCATCTGTGGCTGCCCGGCGGGTCATTCAGAAAACTCTTTAATGTCTAATGGCTCTAGTACTTATCCTGCATTGTGTACAAGTACAAGTCTAGTTTTACATGAAAAAAGGTACAAGCTGGAGCATGGAGTTGTCCAAAATGATACATTTTATTTTGTACAAAATAAAAATGACCCATAATGGTAAATGGCAATAGAGCCATTGCATGACATGCCAAAATATTGTAAGTTTTTGATACTCTTCCTTCATAAAAAAATACACAATAATGGTTACATTCCATAGAGGAGAGAAAAAAAAGGGAAATAAATTATTAGTATAAAAACATTTGAACAGGGAAACTTGTATCATTATCATGAGTCTTGAGTATATTAGTTCCGACTCTGTGACTCTGACTTGGTTGTAATTTTTTTGAAAATGTAACTCTTCACACAAATCTGTAGATTGTACAGATAAAAGAGACGGCAAAAGTTGATGGTTCATCAACGTTTGGCAAAAAAAACACAGTTTTTGTCACCCCTCCTGACTCTCTGAGATAGTCAAGAAGAAGAAGTTTTACATGGGATTATTACATAAGCATAAAAAAGGGAATTTATTTTACGTTTTTTTCCTTACCTCCCCGATTCGCTTTAGTATGATGAGAGAGAGAGAAAGAGAGTTGAATCTTTGTGTGTGTAAAAGTCATGGGAATTGTGAATGTCAGTTGGAGAGTTGCAATCAATTTTATTTAAGTGGTTTGCAATTAAATAATAATTTTTAATGTTTTTAAAATTCCAAAAAGAACTGCTCCATCCACCACAGACAAAAACAACAATTTAAAACATCATGCTGTTTTTATATCAAGATTCCAAAACTCACTTGACTTTTCACAAAGACTGGACTTGGACTCACCGGCATTCTATCCAATTTATTTTCCTTTCAATTTCTCCATTAGTAAATTTTTAACGGCATTTTATTTTACTCATCATCAGACACACAAAGAGAGAGAGAGAGAGAGAGAGAGAGAGAGTTTAACTACTTGTACATTTATTTAGTTGTCAGAATCATTGGTTGATTCGTTTAAAACATGTGATTATTGTACAAAACTACAATGATTCTTCTAATTCTTTTTTTTCTTTTGATCTTTACAACAATACAAAATAAAATGTATTGTTATGTCCAAGCTACAAAAGTACTAACTAAACCAAAAAAATCTTTTTTTCATTCATTTCCTTAAAAATCTCAATGTGTGAATCTCATGAGAGTCAGTTAAAGTTTAAAAAAATAATTTTTCAATGCACAAACATTATTGACATGTAGAATTCGTGTAAAATAAAAAAAGGCAAGTAGAAATTGACTGACAAAACTTTAGAGATATTTTCTCATGTAAAAAAGAAACAATTTTCAAAGGCGTGAGAATATCCCCCCCCCCTCTCTCTCTCTCTTGTGTGTGTTGTGTGTCATCATCATCAAAAATGCCGTGAGGTGTTTAAAGAGCTTTAAAGTTGGCAAAGGATAGAAAAAAAAATAAGAAAGGAAATTGAACTTGCGCTTAATAATTATGATTATTAATAGCGGTTAGTTGTTTATTCCTCATTCTTCATTCCTTTTGTGTGTGGGTTTGACCATTTCTGTTTTGTTAGTCGTGGAGTTTCTTTGCATGATAATAATGTTGATTTGTGCAAAAAAAAATTGTGTATGTGTGTAAAAATTAGTTGCAACTTGAACCTACACACATACATGTTGTACATACTCATATATGTATTGTAAATTTGCGATTTCTTTGGGGGAGGGGAAGAATAACATGATCAGAAGAAAGTTTTACTTTTTACCTTTTTCGCTTCTATACAATATTACAATTAATGTCTCTCTCTCTCTACAGATGTACATATTTTACATGAATATAATCATCAAGCTCATCCCTTTGACTCTCTGTGTCATGTGATGGCCCAATGTGTCCCCTGTAGAATATTTAAAATGTCTTTTATTTTCTCAATGCATTTTTCATTCTCAAAAAAAATTATAATAATATTTTTTTTCGAGACTTGGACTTGAGAGTGGAGGGGGGATGAGTAAGCAAATAATTTTATTGGGATGTCGATGTGGGTATTGATGTTTCTGGAGTAGAGTAGAGAGAGAGAGAGAGAGAAACAACAAGTGTCAAAAAAGTCTCTTTTGAAGTCCGTTCCATTATTCCATTTGTCATTTTTATATTTCACTTCACATGCAAACTACAAAATCCTAATGGTCACTCTCAAGTCGCATGTGTGATACTCCCCATTGGGAAAATGTCATGAACAAGAAAGACAAGAGTTTTTATAAAATAAAAAATGAGAAGAAGGTTATGAATGTGTGATAATAATTGTTAGAAAAATTAATAATATTTTTTCAAAACACTCTCAGCATCTCTCTCTCTTGTATGAACTGAATATTATTTTGTTGTGTGTACTACACTACACAATAAATATAATTGTACTGCAAACTGCACACAACTGCAGTTTTTTAAGGATTGGATTGAGGTTGATAGAAAATTGTGATACAAAAGGCAAACTTGTTTTTTCTCCCAAAAGAAACGTCAAACATTTTACTCTTCTTTGTAGGTATAACATCTCTCTAGTGTGTAGTCTAACAACAGTAAAATACGTGCGAAGCCTAAGTTTACGCTTACAAATAAAATATTCAATGTATACACATATACAAGAGATGCTAACGAAGACCTTTATACAGAGAGAGAGAGAGACATACTTTACACTTTGAATTTTTTTTTGGCATATGGTCAACCAACGTTAGAAGAAACACAAATACCTACAAAAATTCTATTGTTCCTTCTTTTTTTTCTTTTTGTATCTTTTTTTTCTCAATTATTTTTTTTTGATTGTCAAAATTTCTCAAAATTATCATTTGGCTCTGGTGATGTACTCGAGATTGTTTGTTGTTGGAGTGGAGCTTGTAAAGAAACATCAATTTTAGACCCAATTTAAGGCATCTCATGTTATACTTGATACTAGTTAGTGGATGATGGTGATGATTATTGTTGTCTTATTAGTGTCATATTTTATAGGAGTATCATTGTTTAAAAATTGTTTTAGAAAAAAAAAACTTGTTCAATTATGAGAACTCTTTTGTTGATTTTCTTTAAACAAGAATGATATTGAAGAAAATGATATTTTTCTTTGTTTTCAAAATTTGTGTCATGAAAATGTATTTTTTTTTGAAGAAAAAAAAAGTCAACAAGAGACACTTGACTACTGGTCACATGTGTCAGAATAGAAATGAAAATGAATTTTTTTTCTTGTACTCATTTCTCACTTTGTGAGACACAAAGAAGACAAAGACAAAGACAAACAAATGATTGGAATATCAAAGGGGGGGGGGGAAGGAATAACAAATGATTTCAGAGAGTTCAATCTCGATTCCAATTGAGGTACAATTTATCATCAATTCTCATCTTTTGCATCCTCTCACATCCCTGTCACACTCTCTCGTGTGTGTGTGTACTGATACGCGTATCTGTAGTAAAAAGAACAAGACCTTTTTTGAATTCAAAATTATTACTACAAATTCTACGTACTAACCGGAGCTTTAAATCTTGTACTAGACTACATACAGATATTACTTTAACTTTATATAAAAAAAATTTAAAGAGATTTTTATATAGGGGAAAATGTTTACTCCTGCACGTGCTTCAATTTGTAAATGAAATCACGCAGTTCTCTTCAAAAAAAACGATAAGTCAAGAGTTGACTTAATCAACTTTAAAAGTAGACAAAAGTCTTGATTTTCTCTCTCTCTCTCTCTCTCTCTGTTTGATAAATATGAGAGAAAATTATTCACTGTATCAATTTTATCGTCCACCATAAACCCCGTCCCCTCTCCTCAATAGAGTACCAGATAATTTTGCAAAAATTATTAGATATCAGTTTAGAAAATGAGGAGGAACAAGATTTTGCAAAACTTCTTCATTTTTTATGTTGTACAACAGAGTACAGAGTTTGAGAGGTGATACTGGTAGTGATCATAAACCTGAGTCTCCTTTAACATTTACACTTTACAAAACTCTTTTAAAGTTGCATTACTACTCTACTACACATATACTACAATATATAATGCTATACTATACAGATAGACGTCGTGTAATACTTTTCTTCGATGAGCCAGTGAGAGAATGGAAAAAAAGTTAGAGACAACGACAAGTTGTCTTGTTTATCTGAAGGCTCTTCTTCTTCTTCATCATGGTGGGGTATGTATCTGTACTGTCTATACTAGACAACAGTACCGGTACTGGCTTTTCCTACTTATTCTCTATTTAAAATGGTTGAATTGTAGTTTGAAACACTTTATAGGTATAAAAAAAATTATATGATGATGATCCTCTCTATAGTTTTTTTTTGCCTAGTCACTCGTTTCCTCCGTAGTGCACTTGTCAAATAACTAAAGGAACATGTTATTTTGCACTTGTTTCCACTTGTTTGCATTTTTGCACTTGTTGACAATCACAACCTGTAAATTCTTTTTTATGTGTGCCATCCGTACCTACTAGCCATACCCATACACATGTAGTATATGCTGGACTCGCTATATTTATTAAAATATTCTAATGTACAATTTGCTAATTATTTAATCAGATTTGGCACTATAGTTCAAACATACTTTAAATACTTTGAGCTCAAAATATTACACCTGGGATATTCCAATATTTAATTTGTTGTTTATTATTTTAACATTTATTTATATCTCCTCTATCCAGTACAGTCTGTCTGTACGCAGACAATGCCAAAAATGAAAGAGAAGAAAATTCTGTGAAGGTGGAGGATGCAAAATGAAGCATAAATAATAAATAACAAGTACTTTAGTATATTTTCTCAAGTGTACAGACAATATATTTGTACACTGTTTCTTTTTTTTGCACGAGACATTGTGTAATGATGAGAGATGAGAATAATGCACCAGCGGTTTTTTGTAACAAATCTATGGGAATCCCGTTAGAATTTACTCACGATTTTGTATCTCTTTTCTGGAGGCGCTCAACCTTGTACACAGATTAACTTTGTCTTGTTGTGTAGATTCTCTCCAATATTTTGATAGTTAAGAGTTAGTGAGCTTCTTTTCCAAAAAAATTGTGGGAGAACAACAATCTTGAAATATTACTTCAGTTCACCCCCACCTTCCTCTTCCTTTAGTTTCAATATGGCTACATAATAAAAATACAAGTCGTTGTCCTGCAAAAAAAAGGATTTTTTTTTGAATAAAACTCAAATTAGTATCAAATGAGAATTTATTGACACAAGCCAAAAATATAAAATGTTTGATTTTTTTTTGTAAAAAAAAACTTTATGTTTTGTAACAGTAAAAAAATAGTTTGATCTTTCAGTGGATGATGATGATGAACAAGTTTAATAATTAGTAGTAATTTTTGACTAGTTAAAGTAAACTTGACCTGTCATAGCCTGTACTTATGTAAATGGAATGTATAATTATACAAAGTATTTAATTGAGAAAGAAAATGAGAGAAAATTCAGGATCATCAAGACACAAGAGAGAGAGAGGAAACGACAAATAATCTAAATTAGCAGGTGCAGCACACACACTAAATACTTGAATATAAAAAAAACTCTCACATCATGTGGTAGACAAAGTTGTACAATTCTATTAAATACAAAAATTCTAAATAATTATGGTTAAAGTGTAGAAAATGAGTGAATAAAAAAGAACGAGAAATTTTACAAAAATTTCTCACTCTGTCCATTCCTTTTCTCTCTCTCTCCATTTTTTTGGTCTTCATTGTTGATTGTTATTTTACACAGTCTAACCATTGTTATTAGTATTATTGTTGTGTTCCTGTCATTTAAACACAGTTTAAAATGTGTGTGTGTGTCTTTAACATTTTAATTTTTCTTACGTGTTGTCTATAAATTACGCATAAAGAAGTCTGAATGAATTTTTTTAAAAAAGAATTTTTGAAAACGACGCATTGTTATAAATTTTTTTTTGTTATTCTTGACCATCATAATCATTAAAAGGGCTTTCTCATCCTGGTTTAAACTGAGAACTGAGATTAAAAATTATATATTTTTTCTCTCTCTTTTACAAAAGGCAGGATTCATAACAGTAGTAAGTTTGTAATTGTATGTTATTATAAAATAAACATAATAATATTATATTATGTATAATAATAATTCCATACAGCTCCTTGCGTGTCTAAATTCATTTTTCAAAGAATAAAAATTTGAGAAGACAACAAAATATAAACTAAACAAACGGTCAAGTTTTATAGAGGATTTAAAGTAAAAACGTTGCAGGTGGCCATTAGGTACATATTTAATATTATACAATGGAGAACCAACGGAGCATTAATTTAACAATTAATGCACTATTTAAATGCTTTTTTTTCATGGGAAAAGTTTCATCTTTACCAAGTATTTAGTAATGTACAGGTACAGGTAGAAAAAACATCAATAATAATTTACAGTTTAACTTTTCATTCTCCATAATATATCATTTAAAGAGACAATATTTTCTCAGACAAATTTCTAATGTTCTCAACAATAATCTTTTTTAACAGAGTCAGTGGCTTTTTTTTATTTGGACAGTACTTTTTCTTGTTTATTTTTTATTTGTATCAAAAATTCTGACCTGACCATCATTTTTTGTACAGTTTATTTACTTAAAGTGTTGAGAGAGAGAGAATAATGTAAATTTTTTACAAGTTAAATGTTATTTAAAATGATAAAGATAAAAAATGGGAAAGAAAGTTTGTTTGAAAAACCACAGTTAAATAGTTCCTCTCTCTCTCTCTCTCTCTCTTGTATTATTTATGATGATTACATTTTATTAATAGAAGTGATCTCATGTGACTGGGGGCAGTTTTGAGAGTTTTTTGTTAAAAGTTACAACAAAATTCTTCTCTCTCTCTCTCTCTCTCTCTCTCTCTCTTATGACAATGTTTCTTGTTCTCAACATTTTTTTGATTGCTTCCGTTCATAAATTGTGCTATATCATTTTTTTTGTCTGTTTTTTTTCAACATAATCTGCATATCACTGGTTACAAGTTCAAAGACTTTGCATGTTTTTTGTTGTACATACATAACATACATAGAGACAAAGAATGTATTCTTGTAATGATGCGTGTGTCCCAGTTTTTTCTCAAGTTGTCTTCACTTTTTTGTATGTATTATTTTTACAAAAATTATTTTAATTTGTGTTTAATTCAGTTCATTTTAATTTTTTCTCTCTCTGGCTCTCTGTCTCCATTTGCCAAATATATATTTATTCATGTATTCATGATGTTGGAGCCAAGAAAATTTTGAGAGATTAGTGATAACCGTTTTTAACACAAAAAAAGGAATAATTTTAGTGGCGAATTATGCACAAAATGAAATGAGGGAAGGAATTGAGATAAGCGCTACATATGACAAGTCACAACATTTATGTTCAACCTATACAATTAGTTAAATTTTACTAACTATATTTAAATTTTTGTCACATAAATTTATTCTAAACTTGTTGTTTAGTCACAACAATTAAATGTTGAGCAATTTATTTTGTAGGTTCTACACAGTCTACACAATTTTTTTTTGTAATATCCTTGATATTTTTAATGAAATCGATTTTATAATTATCTTCTTACATTTCTCAAACCCAGTCCCAGTCCCAGTGACACAGAAATAGACAAAATTTAACTAACTTGAGAATAAAATTGATAATTTAATTCAAATACCTTCATTTTCTACACATAATTATGAATCACAATTAAATAATCAACTACAAATAATAATTTATTTAGTATTTAACTCTGTGCTCACTGTACTCAGAGACGGAAGTTGATAAAAACTTTTTATTTTGAAAATCTTTACAGAGAAAATGAAATATGCATTTAATATTGATCAATATAATTAGACTATCAAATTAATGTTCATGAACTTTAAATGATGAAAGGAGACTTAATTAAAATTGACTGTAAAAGTTAATAATGAATCAGCAGGGATTTTATGGGCACCCATGAGCATGACAAACTTTTTATTTTGGTAAAGAATTAAGAATAGAATTGGAAATGAATTATTTCAGAAACCATTTCCCCTCACACAAATAAAAATGATCGATCAATTTCCAAAATGTCCATCGATTCATCACAAACTACTTTGCATACTAATGGCATGAGCAAGGCAAGGGGGGGAAGTGTCAAAAGGGAAATGGAGTGACAAGTGTCTTGATACACTTTTGTGTGTGTTGTGTGCCATGATAGACAAGGTGAATATTATTCATTTTCACCTTTGTGTTGGTCATTAGCTCCTCTATTCTAATATAAAATTCTATATAGGGTAAACGATTTTTTCCTGTGTAAAGTAAAGGGACAGATAAAACCTTTTGTAATAATTCAGAGTGTCAGAGGGAGACCAAGGTTTTATTCAATATTTGTTCCGTCTCATGGGAACTAAGATAGGAAATAAAGTCAATTAAATTTTCTCTCAGACTTTTGTCTCTTTTTCCACAAAAATGATTTTCTGACTTTTATTTGAACATGTGTCATAACAAGAATTGTCTCTTAGGTTTGAGTAGAAAAAAGAAGAGGAAAAAAACATTAAATAATTCCCTAGTGAATTTGACTACTGTTTAACTAACTGCATTGCAGTTTACAATGTTTTAATAGTGATCGATGAGATTTGATCAAAAAGTTGTCATTTGTTTACTCATTCAGAGAAAAAAAGAAGAAGTTTTTTTTGCATGTTTGATCATGAGAATGATTACATTCCTCAAGGGGATTTAAATACGGGGAAGACTGATTGTGTAGATTTTGTAAGACTTTTGCCACTCTTGCCACTGTAAAAATTCTTATGAGGCTTCGGCTTTATCAAAGTGGGCTAATTACTTAAAAATTTACATTATTAATGGCTACACTTTAACTATTGTCATAATCAAAGTTGCATAAAAATTTTGAGAATCATGTTAATTACAGTAGAAACAAGATTAAAATATTCAAAAAAAAATTACCACAGCCTGGCCTACCTGGACAGTAGTAGTAGTTCTGTTGATGTGTGTGTCCCACACTTTATCTTTTAATTAACTGAAGGTATAATTATATTGATACATTTTAACCACACTTGTTTAAAATCTATGCAATTGTCCACTTTAAAAAAACGAACAATTTTTCATTTTTTAAATTGTAATTTAACATGATAATGAATTTTTGAAACCAAGGATTTTTTTAAAATGTGTAAAATCTTTGATTACAAAATTATTCAGTAATACTGTTATTAAATATCAACAATTAAGGTTTTTAAATATGTTTACTCACTCCTGGGGCGGTAATTAGTTTGAAGAGACTAATTATTTCAAAGTGTGAATAATAATCAAGTAATGATGACATGAATTATTTATTTTAATCAAGTTTTAAATAAAAATTTTGAAATGAAAATCATCACAAAAATTTCATCTCTCTCTCCACTCACTCTTAAAATACAATTTTTTTGTGGGACTGGGACTTGTCATATTTAAAAAAAAGGGACTAATGAATAATTGTGAATTAGACAAGTAGTCAAAAATAATTGTAAAGAATTCATCATGATTGCCAATGCACAGTTGGGGTTGGACTTGATCGCACCCAAGTTTCTATTGTGTAAAAAGCAACGGAATTTATCGGAGAGAGAGAGGGGAGGGGTACTCTTAAATATGACGTTGGGTTTTTTTATAGAACCAAAAAATCATTTTTTATAGTTTGATGAGGATGAGCTTGTGAGTGCAATTAGCTTGACACGATGTGAGGCAGAGGAACAATTACACAATTAAGAATGATGTAACAATAATACAAGAGTCATGCGGAAGTCTTTAAAAAAGAAGTTGGGTGGCAAATATATTTCTTCATAGTAAATCCTCCTTTATTTTTTTTATTCAAGTCTTTGCAAAGAATCCGACTGGAAAATCCGCCTCAGATTAATGCAATTTTTTTAATACACATAAAATGGCTACACCTATTTTGTACTCCTGAAACCAGTACAACCAGTACAAGAATATTTTTGTTGATAGAAATTAAATAGAACATGTAGGCAAATTTATTGTGGGGTAATAAATTAATATTAATTTTTAATTTAACTACCATCACATTTGTCCTACACACACAATTACAATCCAAAGACTTGTTTTTTTAAATCGAACAAGTTGATAATTTGTTTTAGATTTTTTTATTTGATTATTATTTATTTGTCTAGCTTTTTTTAAATATAATTAATTGTAAAGATGATGTTTGACAGTTAAAAAAGAGAATTTTTAGCGTGACTGACGTATTACAAAAAATTTGTGTGTTTATAATATCTGTTTGGATAAAATTGTTTAATCATACCTTAAATAAAATGTTAATCATGATGCTAACACGATGATTACAATTACATGACATAGAATGTATTACAGTAATAAGAAGGATTATGAATTAAATGAAGATTTTTTATGTTGGTTAAAAAAAACCATGAGGATGAGACAGCTTTATTTCTTTTTAGTGTTGACAAATTCAATTAAATATTTGGATGTTGTCTTTATTAAAATTTTTTTTGATCATTATTTAACTTGTGTAAGACTTGTGTCAAAGAACTAATTTAAAATTAATAGACATTTTTGGAGGATAAATTTTATATAGTTAAATATGTACCTATTATTATTTTTAGGTTGACCATGATTTAAAGAAAATGTTTAAAATTAATCCAAGTCTTTATTTTTAAATATTTTAAACCACAATTTAACCATTTCAACCCTGAGTCTTTTGGGTCGTATCCTTCAACAAAATCATCAATAATAATAAATAGACTTTTGACATTGTAGTCAACTTTATAAAAATTTACCTTAAAATTCAAAATTCACTTTTAGTCTAAAAGGAAACCAAAATTTCATAAAACTTTGTTTTAAAATTGGGTCACAGATATATACTCGTAACCCACCAAAAAATGTTTAAAATATTTTGTACAAACTTTGACCTTGTTCTAATCTTTAAGATCAATATTAAAATCTTATCCACTTTTTCAATCATGGAACCCTCAATGACTATTCCCCAGTTTAACTTATCTTTAAATTAAAAGAATAAAGTGGTTGGTCACATTATAGGAAATGAATTGAAAGTGAGAAAAAAGGGGCCTCACATAAATTTAACAAAAAAAAGAAGGTGAAGAAGTTAAAAAGGAAGGAAAAAGCTTACAAAATATTTTTAAACTTGGCTAGTGCTAAAATATAAAAGTAAAGTACACAAACTCATTAAAAAGCATTAGCATTATCCCTGGTTATCAAAAATCTCACCCTGAACTGAAAAAAAAAGAAAACCAAAAAGTCTTGAAGCTTAAACTTTTGTGGCACTTTTCATCTCCCTTCTTCCTTTTCATCCTCCTCTCATCTTCATTTCACTTTTCATAATTTAATATAAAAGGGCATAATTTTTCACATAACATTTTTTCAATGGGGGCAGATAATTTTTTTTTTGAGAAAGCTTTACAAAAAGGATTTTTGTGTGTGTGGATTTTTTCTCAAGCTTTTTTGTCATCTCTCTCTCTCTGTTGTGTTGACTTATGAAAATGTTGACGGCATAAAAGGCCACAAGAGACTCCATTATTTTGATGACAGACTAATGCAGGACAGGCTTCACTGACTTGAGACCTTAGTTAAGTATAAATGAATGGTTTAAAGTTTCTTTTCAAAAAACTTTTTTTGCAAATACACAACACCTTCTCTCTCTCTCTATGCCCATATTAGAGTACATGAGTACATAATACTCAATTTTGTGTGCATTGTGGTTCCTTACGATTAGTTGTAGAGATATGCATTATATTTTTTTTTTTTTGTTTAGAATTATTTCTTTTCTTCTTACTAGAATATATTTACATTTAAAAGCTTTAAAAAAATCATTCTCCCTTTCTCATCTAATTGAGAGAGAGAGAGAGAAAACCATAAGAAATTTTCATTGATATTACAAAAAGAAGGATATGCAAATTTCTAAAACCAAAAATAAATTCATCTCAAAATATTTTCAATATTCATTATTTTTTTTTGGTCAACCTTTTTTTAACAATGACCACATTGACCTGATTAGAGCGCTTCTCCTTTTTTCTTCTTTTTAAAAATTGTTTATCTTTTTCTATGGCGTTTCAATTTGTCTCGGTTTTTTTTGTATTGTAAGATACAATTCGTTGATTTTTAAATGAATGAATTGTCCAAAAAAGTCCAAAAAAAATTGCTGCTTCCTATTTCTGATTGAACTTGCAAAATTTAAGAAAAAACTGTAAATTGTACATTGAAGAATGCACAAAATTGACCAAATAGTTTGATTTAATAATAATTTAAAAAGATAGATTTTCTTTTAAAAAGAAAATGAATCTCATCTCGTTAAAACCATTCCCACGATTGTCATCACCAAAATGGCCAAAATTGGCAGTTATTTAATCTCTCTCGCTCTCTCTCTCTGTAGTAAGAAGAAGGCGAAAGTATTTTTTTGCTCTTTTCTTTACAGAATGAGAATAGTTTTGATTGTAATAAATGCTTGATGAGGATCAAGACTTTTTTTGCGGGAGAATGAGAGAATGAAAGAGAGAGAGAGAGAGAGAGAGAAATGGCCATATAAATCAACCCTAAAGTCAGATTAATATTTTTTCTCTCAAAAGAATTTCTGAGAAAAAAAAGTGACACGGGGTGTTCACATGTGAAGGGATGTAGCTGGAAAGGAAGGGGAAGATGAAGAAAATGAGGATAAAAGTAGGTAATTGTGATGAGAGTTCTCATTTATGAGAACGTGACATCGGGTTAGGAACTCCAGCTCAAGACTCGGGGACACCTTGAAAGAGTATCTGTAACTGGAATGGAGCACAATTTTTTCTCTTGTGATGATGGCAATAATTCATAACATCCCAAAGGAATTGTCATTTCGATTTGTCCAAGGATTTTCTTCTCCCCCCAAAAAAATGGAGACTGGAATTCAAAAAAATCTTTCGCATAAAAGTCTTTTTCATAAAAAAAACATCTTAATCTAATATCCAATCTCAGAAAATGTCTTACAGAATTAAATTAAATTCAAGTGAAAACAAAGAACAAAATTTTTGTATTAAAAAGAACTTTTTTTGTCATCATAAATTCAAAAGGGAATTATCATATGAAAAAAAAAGTTCATCTCTTCTGTCAACATGACACAAGTGCAGATTTTTTTTTTTTTTTGATTAATTTATGATGACAAAATACAGACATTCACAAGATTATTCAAATAAAGACAGAGGCCAGAGATTTGACGACAGTTTACAAAAAAAAATCTTTTAAGAATTAAAATCTTTGTGAGTAATCTGATGCACACACACATGTATGGCCATGATTTAAAAATTTTTTTAGTGATTGTACAGATGTGATATGGGCAGAACTAGAAACTTGACATGATATGAAAAAAAAAGAATTTTGTTGAAATTTCTCGATGATTAGGATAATATTCAAAGATTTGATTTAAATAATAAAAAAAAATGTCTTTATTTTATAGGCGTACTGGTACGTGATGCAGGATGACTGGTACTTGCCTTGGGTGACGACAAATGGAGGGAGTCCTGGAAATAATTTACAAACAATTTGTTCAAACTCAACCATAGCCAGCAGACGACCTCAAGACATTTTGAGGAGACAACGATCCCTTACTTTGGATTTGGGTAAGCAAAAAAAAACTTTTAAATTCCTGCAGTGAAGTACACAAAAAAGATAAACATTACAGTTCAATGGACCCTTGTTTACCTACGGTTAATTAGTTTCCTCTTTAACAATTTAAACTCCAACAACTTTGTACCTTCTTTAGTTGTAATTTTACAAATTGACAAGTTTTTTGTACAAAAGAAGGAAATGCAATTTAAATTGTAGTATATTTCCCATTCAATGTTACCATTTAATTTTTACAGCTAAATAATAAATATATATGTAGAGGCAGGTAAAAAAAGAAATGGATAGTCTAATTGAGGATTTTTCATGTTACGTATATATAAATGTACACATGGAGTTTGGAGTATAAGGACAGAACAAATTTTATATAAATTCAACTAAATTTGACAAGAGTCACGAACTGCACGATTACATTCACACAACACACACACACCTCTCGCCCATATTCAAAATAACGTAGAGTCAACATTAATATAAAAAATAAGGAGTCTGTTTTTGTCACGAGGTACAGATACGCATACGAGGATATATACGTACGATTCTTGTACTTTTTGCACATCCTTTTTTTTCTTGACTTGCTCCGAGGATGTGTGTTATTTGTGTTTGTCATTAACATTAAAATGGATAAGCAGCTGGTTCTTTTTTGATCCCTCTCTTTTGTTTGTCAACCGTCCCTTCTGTCTCTTGTCTCTTCTTTTTTAGTAGCGTGGTCTACAGTCTCTTCACTGTAGTCACTCTTATTCGCTAAAATGAACTTGAAAAGGACCTTTGAGGCGAGACATGAAATGGCAATTTACAAACTTTATTTTATTTTTTCATCATCATCAAGTTCAATGCTCTTCAACAACTCCGAGTCATTTCTCCAAAAAAAATATTGTACTCGTATCTGTACTTGAAACAAATTTTTTTTAAAGCTCTATTTTCTTTTTAAATTTTAAGTCTCTTGAAAAGTAAACTTTATTTCCTCTTTTTTCTATTCTTATCTTAGCTAACTCTTTTAGAGTACAGATTGAGAGCATATTTTTTTAAATATCCTCATCATTTTCCATAAATAAAAAATATATCCCAGCACGTTCCTCTTTCAATTTTCAATGATCCAAGAGAGGAAGAGGAAAAGGAAAAGATGTGTACAGATCACAAGTGACAGATTTTTCACTCTTTATATTTAATACAAGTAGTAGTACAGGTAATGGAGTATTACAGATCAAGAATGAAACAAGCTTGACATCATATAAAGACTAAAAATGGTGACAAGTTCCATGACCATAAAAAATAATCTTTCACTGTGTCAAATGACACCAAACAACAAGACGAAGGAGGAAACGGTAACGCGGTTTTTTAGTCTGTCTACCGTCAATCTCTGAATATCAGTTTAATCCTGACTCATGTCTCTTTATGTACATCCTTATTTTATTACTTAATATCTTTTTTTTCTATTGTGTATCATCACGTCTCTGTTAAATCATCCACTTTTTATTCTCCTCCTCCTCCTCCTCAGCTTCCTTTTTAAAGTTGTAGTGGAGGGGATATTGATATGAAAAAAACGGTAATAAAAAATTGTGGTTTGAGAAAAAAATGTAGAATATTTGAGTGAAAAATAATTATTTAAGTTAAATAGATATCAAAACGGTCCTCTTCTCCATTTTACCTGTGTGCTCTACTGAATTACTGATACTGAAAAGTCTGGTTCACTGACAATTGAGAAGAATAATATGAGCCATGACGTAATGCTTCATTCAGTATTTTTTTTTCTTACAAAACTTGTACAGATAATTCCATTGTTGAAAAATTGAGGGCCGGAGGCCTATAACAAGGTTTATATATAATTATAGTTAATACTTTACTATAACGTCGACAAACCTCCGTTAAGAAACGAGATAATGTCACCTGCCTCATCTCACCTTGTTTTCATACTTTTTTTTAAATTCTCTTTAGAGCGTCCAATGAACTTTATGTGTTATTGGATATTACTAAATAATTTGTTTTTTTTTTTTTTGAAAATTATATTATGAAATAATATTCACTTTTCCAATCTTTTTTTGCCTCAAGGTCAAAACAAAAAAAAAAAGACTTGTTAAAAATGGGACAAGATCCGTCTAGGAAAAATAAAACTGGCTTTATTTTTTTTCAGAGAGATGCATTGCAATTTACAAATAATTTTTTTTTGAGTTGTCAAGTTAAAGTGACCAATATTTTTTTTTTGAGTATTACATCAAAGTCAATAAATATATACAAAAATTCAAATATCAAACCTGTCCAAATCAGAGACTTACAAACTAGAATGAGCACAAGTTTAACTTTTTTTTACAATTTATATTGACAACTAGAATCTGGTTTTTTTATTGTAGTTGAAAATTTGTCTTCTCATTTAAATAGAGACAAATCAACTAGAAAGGATAGGTTTAAATATTAAGACAAATTATTTGGCTTAAAGTTAAGTTGGGTTTAAAATTTATTTAAAATGTCAAATGGTTTTTTGTCACTTGCATTTAAATATTTAAATTGATTTTTCAAAATTTTAATTTATTAAATAATCGACAATTGACATTTTATTTGCAAGACCTACATTTTAAAATGTAGGTTTGACTTTTAAACCTTATTTTCTTTATCATTAAAATAAAATTTTGTAATGATAATGAGAATTGTACAGTTTTAAAATGTCAATTAAAATTTATTTTTTTCAAAAAAAATAAATAGTTAAATGGAATATTGAACATCCCTTTTATATAAAAAAAAGTTGTCTTGTCTCTCTTCAAGAGTCATTTTATGTAAAAACAATGACATAATGATCGGGAAGGTCATGACACAAACAAATTAGTTTTTTTGTCAAAAGTAACAAATGAACATTTCCTCAATTAAATAAACTCACCATTTTCTTCTTTTTGCAAAAGGCAAAACCCGGCCTCTTAATGCTCAAGTTGAAACGCACAATGGAAATGTTTCCGGATAAAGTAAAATCCGGTGTGTGTGTGTGTATCAATACAAATAATACAAAGTATAATTATTTTGTTATGTCATTTATTTATGTAAGTGGTCCGGAACTTGAATTCTTTTTTTTTGTAGGTCTTCATTTTCAAGAATTTTTTGCTCCAGTTTTTTTTTCTTCCATCAACTTTTACATGTGCTAAGAAAATGGAGGAAATGGCAATTAAAATATATTGGACAATTGGTAGACAGTTTTGAAAATAAAACTAGTACCACATGCAGACTCTGTCCCTTTGCCATTGTCTGATAAAGGTCTAGGGAAAAGGATAGGGAAAAACAAGTTTTTTTAAAAAAATAACAGACTTGAATTTTTTGCTGTATTAATTGTCCCTTAATGAAAGCCAGTCCCCATAGTCATAATTCCTCAAAAAAAAAGTTAATAGAAAAAAAGTGGAGTTTGACAGCTTTTTCAAGTGAACCGTTTTAATTAGTCTCATTGAATCTCTGTCTCTTCTTTCTTTCTTCTTAGCCTACATTCTCATTGGAGATGAGCATGTGCTAAATATTTTAAAAACAAAATAAAATATTTATTTGCATTTAAATAAAGTTTTTCTTCTTTTTTTCTTTATTACCTTCATAAACTAAATACCAATCCTTTTTGGTCCCATTAGCCACAAAAAAAACAAGTTGATTAAATTTTTAAATACTCTCTCCCTCTCCAATTATCTGTACGTGGGTACAGGTATCTGTAGCAGGTGAAGAATTTTTCGATGACTAAATTAAATAAATAAAAGGTCAATTTTGATTGATGAATTAATTAAATAGTAATTAATCATAACATGTTCTTTAATGTTTAGACTTAATGGCGTGATTTGAAAAAGAATATTTTTATCATATTTAATGGTCAATACAAACTCAAAGAAATTAGCGTATCTTTTATTAAATATTTATCATAAATGAAAGAGCTTCATGATGATCTAAATCCGGTCATTGACCCTTTCTCTTGATTAGCCATAAATAGTTTGACAAGTGAAGGAGGAAGTGAGTCCAAGAAAATGAGAGGAAGATTTTAATCTGTTTAATTTATTGAAATGCATTTTTCCCCAAGAGTAATAGACTATATTTAACTACCTTTGAATTTTTTATAAATTAAGTTTAGATCATCCCTCTCATAAAATGTATATCTCCATTATTTTTATTTTTTCACATAAAAATTCACCAAAACATGTCCTCTGTCCCCCATAAATAAATAATGAGACAGACAAGAAAATTATTTGTTGACATAATAGTAAACTTTATTAATATTATGAAATTTCCAAAAAAATTCATCCTTATTAATCATCTCCCTTGTAAAAAATCTGCCAACTTTTACGTGCAATAAACAAGCAAAAAAAGTCATTTTTTGACTTATCAATCAAAAATTGTAGCAAGTCAAGTCAATTTTTTATTTACAGAAGAAAATAAACACAAAAAAAATTTAATCAGTCATGTAATACCTCCCCTAGACAGATAAATAAAAAAATAATAAATTGCAAGTCACAATTAACCATTTTTTTATCAACAATGTTACACCATCCACATCCACAATAAATAAATATCCAACAGCTGCTCATCATCCTCATGCCAAAAAAGAATCTCCCTCTCTCTCTCTCTCAATAAAATTAATGAACGTTTAAAGGTGGAGTAGACTATATAGATGATTTTTTTTCTGTTTAAAATTGATGAGTCTGTGTTTCATCTTTTGATAAATTTGAGAGTAAAGACTTGTAAGTGGTTTAAGATAGTAATTTCCCTTTAGTTAGGAATGATTGCATGGAATTTGCACATTCTCCTCCAGTCTCTGTTGTTTTTTTTAACTGCAACAAAATGAAGAGAGAGAGGAAGATGAATACAATTAAGTGCATGCAAATACTGGGTGAGGATGTGAAAAAGTAGAATAGTGAATTAATAAAGAAAGGGATCTCAATTTTATTAGAGAGAGAGAGAAAGAACAAGGTGGGTAGTTGTGAGTTGTACTAACCCAGTGATCGATTTCATTGTAAAGTTGCATATCATTATTATTATTATTTGGAAATTATGGGCAAGGAAACACAACACAACTAGAATTAGCCCTCACTCTGCCCATGGCTGATCAACTCCCCATCCTCTTCTTCTTCTCATCCTCCTCATTTTTTACCATCACATCTTTCAATCTCATCTCTCTCTCTTTGAATCCACAGCAGGCATTTGCATGTGTAGATCTTGTTTCTCTCCACTTTCCACCTTTGTCCAACTGACAAGAGGAGGCCTAAAGTCAAAAAAAAGAGGAGCCAAATGGTTTACATAGAGAGAGAGAGAGAGAGAGAGAGACTATAATAATGTGTACATATATTTATAATGTAATACTTTTTTATCATTTCATTTTAATTTCTCGCTAATTATGGACCACAAGAAAGCTGATTAACGACTTTAATGTCTCAAATCTCTCTCTCTCTTGAGCTTTTGTGGTAAAAGAAAACATGGGAAGATGATTCATTTTATACACCCATCAATAAAATAGAAAAAAAAGTGCTAGTGGTAAGATTAGACAAATATAAAAAAGATTCTTCATTTAATTTATTATTTATAGACTCTCTCCTCCAACTTGTACTTTTTAATTCATTCAAAAAATAAAATTGAAAAGATCCGCATCCCATGATCTTTACCCTTTGATCTGTCTACTCACTCAATTGCAGTGCTAGTGTTTGCTAGTGTGGGCATGATTTATTATCTTTTGACTTGACATGACACAAAAGTGACATGCCATTTTTATTTGAGCGGGGTAATGGGACCACGATGAGATTTTTGTTGATTGGTGATTAAATTAAACCACAAAAATTGTTTTTTAAATATCCCAAGGGAAACATAACTAAAATCTAACTGTACAAAAGAGAGAGAGAGAGGGAGAGAGAGAGAGATGACTAAATAAGGTAAAAAAAATGGATAAAATTTTAAACCCCGTTTCTTCACAATTCACATGTTCAAGTGGCCAATAACCATGTTCATGTTTTAAGCCTTGTAGGGGAATAGCCCAAAAAATTACAGCGATGCTGTGCCGCCAATGTAGAGAGATGCACAAGGTAAAAAAACCATTAGAGAGTAGACAAGAGTGCAAATGTTTTTTTAAAGAATCTATAAAACTCCATTAGTCTATCTTTCATGTCAAGGAAGGGGATGAGAGGCACGAAATGTGAAATGGAATGGAAAAAACGTGCACCCAGATCAATCTTCAACAACAAGAGAGAGAGAGAGAGATTACAGTGATGAGATTGAGATTTTTTTTGTAAGGATAAGATCATACAGATCATTATGTACAAATACCATACACAATTTGGTGATTGGGATTGAGATGATCATGATCAAAAAAAAAGGTTAGGTAACCTACATTTTTTAATTTAATGATGGTTAAAATAAGTATTGAAATACAGACATTATTTTTGAACTGTTATTTTCTTTTTCTTCTTTTTTCAACTTTATATCTGTAAAATTGTCAATTATTTCTTGGTCCGTTACATAAAACTTAATTTTTATTAAACTAAAAATTAAACTAAGAGTATTACAATTTTCACGAAAAACTGTTCAAAATTAATAGTTCAATTTCAACAAATTGTTTTTTTTTAAAAAAAGACAAGAAAATGGAAATTTCGTGAACAAAAAACAGAAACAGAAAATTCATCGTCAATATCTGTTCAAAGATCAAAAGAGGAAGTTGGGTTAAAATTAAATGAATACACTTTTTTGTACAAAATAAATTTTAGTTAGAATGTAGAGTCCATTTTTTGAGAGAGAGAGAAAAAAAAAGAAAAAGTTTTTTTGGCATCAAAAAGAATAGAAAGATGCCAAAAAAGAGACAAAATAATTTTAAATACACTTAACAATAACAATATATATAGGCTACGATCTGTATTATACGGTTGAGTGGACTTTGATCTTTTGTAAAAAAAAAAATTAAATGTGCATAATCATAATCCGCTCAAGTAGTTTTCCAAAGTGAAATAAAAATGCCGAATTGTGAATTACTGTCTTGTACAAAGTACAAGTCTTTTGGCATAGTGTCCCTCTCTCTCTCTCTTGATGTATGATCATGATTGGGATTCTTTGAGCTGATTGAAGATCTGTCATCCGCCCACCTTCTCTCTCTCTCTCTCTTTTGCTCTGTGTACTAATCTACTTGATCTATATAACAAATGGTCTTACAAATGTAGAGAGTCTTTTGAGAAAAAGGACCCAAAAAAAATAAGAAACTTTGTTTTTTCCAAAAAAAAACAAGTCACGCTATAAAGTATCTTTATTTTATTAAAAAAAAGATGGTGACCATCTCTCGCCCATTAATATTAGCTCATCATCATCATCACCAAGTTTGACTTGTTTAGTATAAAAAAAATGGTCATGTAAAATAGTAAAAGGTTATAGGCCCCCCTTGTCATGTCTTTGGAGAGTGTCCACGTTCATCCTTTTAAGAAAAAAAAAGTTATTTGGACTCTAGTACACTCTACATCCTCATCTTTTATCATCACTTTCCATCTGACGTGTCTACTCAATTCCTCATCCCATCTAAATCATGTACGACATGCTCTTTTTGGAAATGAACACTAATAGCACAATTTAATTTTTGCTCTAGTGATATTCTACGTGGGAATTTTTTGGGTATTTAAATTATTTTTTTAATTGAAAATTTCTATTAAATTCAACTGTAAAAATGAACCACTCTCATTTTATTCTTGGAGGGGAGCCATTTTTAAGAAAAATATTTGTAAAACTTGTAAATTGTAAGTGAAATATTTTGAAAAAAATTGGTGGGAAATGTCAGTTTATAATTTAAATGGGTTGAATTTATGGGAAGTACAAAATAAAGGGGAATGGGTTTCAATTGTAAATTGTAACAGAATAAAAAATAAATCCCTTATGAGGAAAAAATGTCATGAACCAAGATTTACAAAATAAAAATGGGTTAAATAAATCACATAACAGTAAAAAGAACGACAAATTGTCCTTAATTCTTATGATAAATGTAATTACAGTGAATTATTATTTTTTAAACTTATATTTAAAAAACATGGTTTACATGGTCATGGACAAAAGTACATAGAGAGAGAGAGGGGGAATCAGGAAAGGTTTTTTTTCTTGAAAATATTTTTGGGAATATAAAAGAAGATTTCGTTGTGCATGTTGACTTATAATAAGGAAATTGGGGGGATGCCGTAAGTTTTTTTTTGTGAGGAGAAAATGGGAATGATTATCCCTTGAATCACATACAAGACACATACAAAAAAATAGTCACTTCCAGCTGTGAGAACGTGAGGGTGTTAGACCAAAAAACTTTTGTATGGGAGAGCATCTGCTCCTCTCTTCTTTTAAATAAAGGTAAGCGCATCTTGTCATTCAATTTATTCTTCTATTCACTTCCACAGTCATTCCAAAACTAGTCTAGCTACCCCCAGCCCAATTGTCAAATGACATTTGACGGAGATTGTACAATTCCCCCCAATTGAAATAAAATATATGGAGTAGTTAGTTGGAATCTTTTCAATCACAATCACAAATTAACAAGGTTTCGACAATCGACATGTCTATATCCTGTATCAATGCACAATCTCTTAATTACAGGTATACTATCTATGTGTGTGTATTTTATTGTCCCCTTTTGTTTGTTCTTGTTTCTTGTCTTAATTACGTACAATGAATTTATTTAACTTGGATCAAGTTTCAAGTTTTTGAATCCTCGTCATTTTTTTTCTTCTTTTTTACATGTACATGTACATGGGGAGAACTTAATCTTGAATTAATTACCTTAATTAGTCTTGAGTCTCTATAAAAATAATGCCAGAGCATTATCAAGGTAGGTCATTAGCCTTGCCTAATCCCTGGCATTTTTTTGTGAGTGTACAGGATGACATGGGTGTTGGTTCATATTTTATTTCATAATTTCTTTGAAACAATTTAATTTTAATTTTAGTCAAAAAATTAGTTTATTTTTGATGAACATTTTAAATATTTAATTTCAATGAACTCTGCCCAAGAGAGAGAGAGAGAGAGAGACAAACTTTTTTTGTAGACAAATTGCGGAGGAGGAAGTGTTTTCAGTTTCATTATTTTCCCTTAAACTAACTTGAATTGTTTTTTTAGTCTTTTTATTTTTTGTCTTTTTTTTCATTGAAAAAAAGAGACAATGAAGATTCTTTCGTCATTGTTGAAAAAAAGCGGAGCAGTTTTTTTTTGTTGATTTTTTTGTATCTTACGAGTACATTCTTTTATTTTTGGACTCTCTGCTTGCTTGATTTTTTTAACTGTTATTTTTTTCTCTTGTACACCCTTTGAGCTTCAAAATCTTCTTTTGGATGACAATGACAATAAAAAAAAAGTTTTCTTTCTTTTTCTAGAATCTTGAAATGTTTTTTTTACCTTTAATTACAAATAATTTTATTTTAGTTTGCTTTAATTCATTCACAGAGTTGGTTGACATTGAAAATTATCTCTTGATTTTAATTTTGTGCTGTTTTAATTTACTAACTTTTCATCAATTCCTATTAAATCGTCAATTCAATTATCAAATCAAAATAATTTACATTTACAATTTATTCATCTCAAATATTTACTCAAATGGAAAAGTGACTGTGAAACAAGTTTTAGTGAAAACCCAAAAAATAATGTTAAATTAATCAAATTATCCTAAAGAAATTTGTAGTGCTATTTGTGTACAGAATTAAATATAGAATAAAAATGGATAAATTAAATGAGCTCTCAGAATCAACATTAAAATTAAAAATAGAAGAAACGGACACGATGCGGAGGCGTCGAACAAAGAAAAAATGTGTGGGCCGTAAGTTTCAAAAAAAGTTTTTCGTCTGAATTTCTATTCCTGGTACAAAATACACAAAAAAAGAATTTCCAATTTATACGAATTTGGAAAAAGAACATGAAAAAGTGTGGGATGGTCAACTTACAAAGTTTTACAAAAAAAAAACTATTTTTCCAAAAAATATATAAATTCATTTAAAAAATGAACAAGAAATTATTTACACTGTGTGATTGTTAAATCACGTAAAACCGTGCTCTTTGTTTTTCCCCATTTTCTATTTAACATAAATATCAACTCATTTAAGGAAAATAAAATATTCTTTTTTTTAAACTTAAAACTTTATTTAATTTAAAAAAAATGGAAAAAACAGGTAGAAAAGAGTCCATTAAAATAAAGTTGATAATGAAGAAAGATATATTACTTAGATACCCCTATGATATGATATATCCCTTCAAACACCACATTTTAATTTTAATTACCATTTTAAATGAAAGTTTATTACAAGTTTAGTCACGTTTAACTATTTCTAATTTGACAGCAACTAGTCTTAATCTTGTACAGACCCCCCTCCTCCTCCTCTTCCTCTTGAGATCTTGAGAGAAAATTTATCGAGTCATTTATTCCATCAAAAAATTAATGTATCAAGTTTATTATAATATTAACCAACTAATTATTATTTAAAATAAAATGTCATCTCAAGACAATTTTCCCTAATTGTAATTACCTAGTGTCTGTTTCTTACTTGACTACAATTTTTATTGAGAGGAAGGAACAGAAGAATTAGGGGGGAGAGAATTAAAGTCCATTTTTTAAAGGGGAATTTAATCTTTATTATTTTGTTACTAATAAAAATGAAAAGTTTTTTGAGATGAACTCTTGAGATGAGGAAGGGGATGAAAAAAAAACTATAAAAGTCGTAAGTATAAACAAGATGGTCAAAATATTTCCAATAAAAGTCACATCAAATGAAGATGAGCATCTTCAAGAAAGAGAGAGAGAGACAGGTGAAGATGAAATGAAGAAGTGTAATCTATTGGAATTTAAATGTACAGGGTGACTATTTTTATTTTTCATTTATTTAATTGCCAAACTTTGTTTTTAATATTGAATAAATTCCGTATTTTCAATTTTAATTAATAAATTAATTTTCACAGTTTTTTAAAAATGAAATATCAAAAAATTGGGAAAAAACTGTTATAAATAAGAGTAAAATTTTCAAAAATATTTGAGATTTTTGGAACACCCTGTAGAAAAAAAGCCAGAGAAGATGTAGAACTAGTTGTTTGTTGAGAATGAGGAGGGGGGGACATTATGCCATATAATTAAGGACGTGAAGGTGGGTTATTATCACTAGAGGTGATCACTCATAATTATTAATGTTGATAGTTTTTTCTAGACTGAAAAATTCATATGGTTCAACCAAACAACAAGAGCTCACACATTCGAATATTGTGAGTTAGAGCACAAAAATATTATTAAAAGTAAAGAGACTTTCATTTCCTGACGCATCCTGTGGAGTTTTTTATGATGGTTAAAAGAGAATCTTCAATAGGATTTATTATTTACAAAACAACTCACGGAGGAAACAAATAGCAAAAATGAATTTATCTCTCATCTTTTTCTTTTTCCTTTATGAAATCAATACATAAAACTGTACAGGCATCATTATACTCTGTACAAGAGTACTAGAGGATTCCTCACCTTTTTTGGTTGAGTCTTGACTCTTTGGGGCAAGTCAAAAGGAGGTCTGAAGAGTAATATTATTATGATCACCATTCATAGATTAACTGAGTGGCTCAACAACTTTACAATCTTCTTTTTTTTCTATTACTTTTTAGCTTCACTTTATACACACAAAAAATATTAAGTGGCTAGTCCACTCTACTCTAGTCAAGAGGTGTAATAATGCAGAAATTTTGAAAATAATTATTTTTTATTTTATTTTTTTTACAGCTCATTCATGTGAAAATGCTGGAGCACCTTGTCTTCATCATTTGTCACCCCACAATCCCCCCACCGCTTCCCATTACATTCATCCCAGGACCAGATCCTTCGGTAAATTTGTTAAAAACTTTTAGTCTTTAAAATAAATATTCCTTGTAATATTCCTACAGTAAAATTGAGATTTCACACCAAAAAAAATTAAAAATGGGATTTGGAGGGAGTTTGAGTTTCTCACCTTGATAAAATTATTGTTTTTCAACAATTTCTTCACCAAAATAATGAGAGAGAGGGCACGAAATTTGATCAAGACTGAACTTTTGAATTTCTTCAAGTTAATATTTTTGAATAAAAAGAAGAAATAAAGATTAAGAAATTTTTTACATCACGACTTTAATATCCTTTTTTATGCATAATAAGTACGGTACTTTAACAATTTTTGTACTACAAGTTTTACTCTATAATTTATTAAAGATTAATGCTACTGATTACGCCTTTAACTTTTACTTTTTTTCTTGAATTTGAATTATTTTTTCTTTTTTGTTTATAACAGATGAGGGATCAAAAGGGAAGCTGATAGACTATTCTCATTTGAATCAATTCAATCTTCCTAGAAGACGCATGCTTAGCCTTAACTCCAAGGTAAGATTTTAAAAAATCTTTTTAATTCATTTAAATTAATTTTAGACTGCTCTCGTCACTCATAAATTCCCCATTTGTTGCATCATAATTCATAATTAATTAATATTTATACAATACAATGTATGATGCTGAAAAATTCGACTTTTTTTAGTCTATGGCTAAAATACTGATAAATTTTATTTGGCATACAAAAAAAGAATGCAATTGGAGAAATTGCATTTGGATTCTTCCATGTCACAAATTTCCCCTTTCATCACATTCCTTTTTTTATTGAGATTTATGAATCTTTTGTTTTTCCGCATGTGTAATATTAATGGGACTAGACGAGGCGAAATGGAAATCAAGTCAATATCCTCCATGACTCCAATGGAGAGAGAGAGAGAAAATAAAATTGGAGGGGCATGGACGTGGTCCAAAATTTTCACCGTCCCCCCTTCGTGTGCATTTGTACGTGTCCAACCATTCAAAGTTATTTTCGTGCCAGGTGTGATTTACTCACTTGAACTGTAGGAAATTCATTTGTTTTTTCTTCTTGTTTTGGGCTAACTCTTATGGTTCCTTTTTACTGGGAAAAGGATTGGTGCATTTTTCCTCGTTTTATTTATTACCCAGAAATATTCCAATTCCATACACTTGTATGATTATACAGTCCCCCTTTTTCTATGAAACCAATTTAATGGACATAAAAAAAGTCTTATATCATCATGATTAGTTATTCCTAAAAATACTTTTTTAGAGGCCTACAGATCAATACCCTCCAATATTCCAATAAAGTCACTTTTTTTATTTATATCTCTATAAATTATTATACTATGACATGATACAAATTCCCGAATTGTTGACAATGTTCCGAATTGAAAATATTTTGTGGCAAAATGTAATAAAAAATACATTTAAAATTTAATAGACTTTGTTTCAATTTTAGTAATATTTTTTGTGTAGAAATTCTAAAATTTTATTCTTTTTTTTAGAAAAAATGAAAAATCTCATTGTCAGAATTTTAGGTTTGTAGAGACAAGAAAACTAAAGAATTTAAGTAGAAATTGTAGACTTTGTAAATGGTTTGGCTATCAAATTACAACCATCATTGATTTTCATGGTCTCATCTTTCTCATTCTTTTTTGACTCATTATCATAATTTTAAATTAGACTATGATAAACTAATTAATGTTTTTTTTGTCCTAAGTAGGAGAAACTACAAGAAAATTTCATGTTAAAATGTTTTTCCAAGGAAAAAAAAGAGTTAATTTTTTGTGTCTTGATCTTGTTGCCTGACCCTTGAAAGGAAGAAGAGAGGGAGGGAGGCTTGTTTTATATGGGATATTATGTAATAAAGTTTTGGTCGAGTGAATTTAAGTACCTCCATCATCATCATCTTCCCATTTCCTTGTTCTTGTTTTCATCTCTTAAAATGCGAGGGGCGTCTTGGTGGAGGGTGTTGATGTAAATGTAAATGTATTGCCACTTGCTACTTCAAAATGTCCCTAGACACACGTTCAATCCCACTCAAATTGAGATTCTTCCCTCCCCCCCCCTCTTCTCTTTTTCCTTGTAAAAGAGACAAGTCTCAACTTGAACTTTTTTTCCTTTTTTTCCCCTCATTCTGCAGTCCTTGACTGTCGTGTTAGTCTCTCTCTCTTTCATGGGAGAAAGTCCCGACTTTTTACTTGGAACTTGGTCACTCTGACTCTATTTTTTCAGGCTTTTTAAAACTTGATTTTTCTCCATTTTTTAGAATTTTTAATTACATTTTAAAAATATACAAATTGCAAAAAACAAGATAATTTTCACTTTCACTTTAACACAGGCTAGCTTTTACTATTGGCTAGTTTTGTATGAAGAGAATAAGAAACTAAAAAGAGAGAGACTGTTTGTTTTTGTTTTTGTTGAAAAACAATTCACTTTTTGATTCTCTTTGATGTATTAAGTGCATAAAATGTTGTCACAACAAATTAACTCGTTAGTTGATCCGATTTGATCAGGACACACACAAAAAGGACGCTTGATCTTTTTTGTAGAGTGAGTCAATACATGCAGGATACATATTGGACAAGGTGTCCTAAATTTAATTATCTTTATTCTATCTAAACTTACCTAAACCCAAATTACATTTCCTGCATTCACTACACATGTAAACTTTATACTGTACAATCCCAAAATGGCCGCAGTATTACTCAACAGACTTAATAATTAGAAAACTGTACTTTTATCCAATTTAAAATTCCCATTTAAAATTTTAATGTATAACTACACATAACACAAAAGTTGAAAATTTCAAACTTTTTCAAAAAAAAATTATTGTAAATACTCTACACACACAAATAGGACATTTACAAACTAATGGAGATCAATACCTCAAAAAAAAATTATTTTTTTTTGACAAGAGTCAACTCTAAAGACTTTCTCAAATTTTTCTATAGAACTATAATAACCAAAGAGGAAAAGGTGAAAAGAAAGTTTCTTTTTTGCAAGTTGAGACGTGCCAGAAAAAGGAGCCCGCGACAAGTGTGAATAAATCTTTGTAACAAGTACACACATCCAAGAGACACTTTTTTTTTAAAAAAAAAAACATTTTACGAATTATATATACAGATATAGGTAGACTCAACTATAAAAAATAGATATACATTAGAGATACGAGTCAAGAAATTTATTTGCTGATTTTACACATGAAATGATGGCAATGGAATGTAAATTTAAATTCAATTTTCTCTTTTTTTTGCATATGCAAAAAATGTTCATTTTTTTCTCCTTCTCTCTCTCTTTAGAGAGAGAGAAAGCTTTTGTATAGATTCAAATTCATCCATTGAGGAACGTTACTCATGCGTATTTTGTGTAAAAGATAGAGAGAGTGTGAGAGTGTGGAATTGATGGTGAAAGTCAGAGAGAGAGAGAGTCTTGAGAAGTTTTCTCTCTCCAGATATATCATTTCGATGCCAATCTTATTTTCTTGGCTTTGGCTTTGGCCAAAACCTCAAGAGCATTTTATTATGAGTTTCATGACCTTTCCATTTCTCTTCCTGTACCCTCCTCCCCTCTCCCCATCCGTCAATTTTTATTTTTTTGGATATCAAATTTACGCTACACAACAAAATTGTGTACTTGTACATTTAATAGATGACATTGCAAAAAATATTACCTCATCTCCCTCCCCTCTCTGAAAAATTGGGGAATGAGATTGAGGACAAATCATGTGTATGATTTAATGATAAAAAAAACTAAATTTCATGTAGGACAATTTTTGTGCAAGAAAGGAAAATCAATTTTCTCCACTTTCTCCCTCTAAAAATAAACAAGAAAAAAATGAAAATGTCCAATAACTTTAACCCAGGCTTGTATCTGTACGCATGTTATGTTAGTCGTAGGAAGATGAGTTATTAATAAAGAGACACTCCAATTTATTGTAGAATCCACATCCACAATAAATTTTACACAGAGAAAAATAGTTAAAAGGGTTAATGCATCACCCAATGTCAACTAAAAATACAAGAAAAAATAATAATAATAATTCTCCAATAGACGAGTATGGACATGATAATGAAGAATAATGAGAGGCTCATTTACTAAATTGGCTTTATGGCAAGAAAGGTATATTGTTATTGTCCACACACGACTCTGGGTTTCTCCACGAGAGAGAGAGAAGGGGGGGGGGCTATAAATAAGGGGCAATAGAATAGAATGAAAAATGAATGGAATCAAGTAGAATAGAATAGAGAGAGAGAGAGAGTAAAAAAAAATTACGACTGGTTGAAAGAATGAAAGTATCAAGTAGACGTTGAAAATGAGTAGGAACGATGCACGGAATGGTTCCGTTTCATTACAAATTATCCACTCTCATGTCCACATTTTTTTCCCCTCTATGTCAGCTACCTACCCCTCTATCCTCTATAAAACTGACTTTGGAGAAAGAGAGAGAGAGAGGAGAAATCGTTGGCCGTTCAATTTTCACTAATAATTCACACAATGGCAATGTAAGGGGATTTTAAAGGAAAGTAAATTAAACTTTCTCTCAATTTATCTGCATTTTTTCTCCATTTTTATTATAATACATGTAGACAGCATTTGTACATTGGAGAAAGTTAATTTTATTTGTTCTCTTTTTTTAAATAATTCACTAAATAATTATTTATTACTGTTAGTGTTAGCCTATTCATTTTCAGAGAAATTCCTGGTCCTGGCTCCATGTTCTAATTTAAAAGGTGCTAACAGGGAAAGGTGAGAGGATACATTTTACAGGATAAAAAAAGAGACTAGTGACGTCTATGACTTTCTTTTTTAGTATTAAAGGTGAAAAAAAAATAGTTTCAAGTCTGAGACTTGACTAAACAAGAAACAAAATGTATTTGTATTAGTAGAAATTTGTAGCATATTTGACTTTTTTTTCCTTGTTAAAAAAAGAGAGAGTTTTACTTGAGAGAGAGAAAGTCAACGTGACACTTTGAAGAGATAAAAAAAGGAGAAAGTAAATTGAAGAGAAAGTACACATACACTTGACTCGTGTACAAGTACTGGCATATGACTTAAACCCATCCTCCCCTCCTTTCTGTTTACGTGTCTAGGCATCACGGGGGAATTTTTCGACTACATCTGCACAAAATTATAGAAAAAAACTCTATTAAAAATACTACACATTTACACTATATCAACTTTCTCTCTCTGGTGTGATGTGAGTGTTTTTTTTGGTGTAATACAAGAAAATATTTTGTTTGTTCAACCCGATGAGCTAAGATCTAATGGAGTCAAACCTTTTTTTTATTTGGGGGTTGAGGATTGTACAGTGGGTATCATATTTGACAGGAGAAAGGAAGAGAGAGAAAGTTGTAGTTGTGTCTTGACGTAAAAAAAAGAAAGAATAGGGAATATAGAGCGTATGCTCACATTCAATTTCATGACTTTCTCTCTCTCAATGTCTTTCTCGTGGTGTTTGAATTGGAGAAAGAAAATGGATGGCTTACACCCGGGTCAATAGACATGTGTTAATATGGGTGTATTGCATTACACGAGAAGGGAAAAGAGAGACAGGAGGAGGGGAGAGGAAGAGTATGGGGCTGAAAGGAGAAAGTCCTTGGAAGAACTACACAGACAGTGTATATCAAGAGAAAGTTTGATAGAGAGAGAGAGAGAGGAATTTGACGGGAGTCGGTGGGTTTGCTTTTTGGCTAGTCTGCTCAACTTGTGCCTAGCCAGGTGATCCTCAGATCGTAGCCAAACCACAATCCAGACACACACAAGAAAATCAAGCGGCGTGTACTCAACTTTGTACTCAAGTCTCTCTTCACACAAAAAAAACGTTTGTACATTCTTGACTTGAACAGGACAGTTCTCTTTATTTTTAATAAAGTTACAGCACGTTATCTGTGAGTTTGTGTACATTTCACTATTTTATTTTTCATCTTTACTCCAGTGTTGTGTCTACTGTGTTGTGTGTTGTTCATAAATTTTGTAGAAATTTATTCAAAATATTTGGCTAAAAAAAACAGGAAGTGTTTTTTTTTAAAAAAAGGTCATGACTCATGACCTATGAAAAAAAATTTGTTTTGTGCCATTTCCTCAAAAAATAAATCCTAGACGGTCATTTATGAGGACATATTTTTTATTATGATTGGTTTTACTCTATCCTTGTGTCCATATTTGAGAGGGGCTACCTTTAAAGGTCATTTGTATAACGTTGTCATAAATAATTATGTGGTCAAATTCAGCGTACAAAATCAATTATTGGACAATCCTTAGTCATCTCAGTGAGTCCATAAAAATGGCTAAAATTTTCACCAACAATTTTCCTTGTGAATTCACCTAAAAAATTCTGTGTACTGTGGTCTGTGTTCAATTTCAAAGTGTAAAAAATGTTTTTAATAAAATTTATTATTTTTAATCCAACTTAAAAAAAATTATTTTGTTTACTCTCCACCTCATTTGATTAAAAGTGGACACAGAGTTTTTTTTTTGGAGAAAGTAAATAGAAAAAAAGTGTAAATAAAAATAAAGTGAAAAAAAATTTATTATTGTGAAATAAAGGTTGACACACAATGAAGGATTTAATCTCATCATTGGGGATTTAATTCCAAGGAATTCTCTTCCCAATTTTGACAAGAGTAACCTTAACTCATACCTTCATATTCATGGAATGGAGATGGGAGGGGATGAATAATGTGAGGTTGTTTTTATTAAAAGTCTCAAAACAAGCCTGGCTTGTTCCCTCTGTCAAAAGTTGGTGACAGAGGACAATAGACGCATAAAAAGGGGAGAAAGTGGAGGGGGGGACAAAGGTAAATAGTACGAGTGACTGTGGAATAAGAAATTAAATGCTTAATTGAGCATTGGGGGAGTCTTTTCTCTCTACTTGTGAACTTGTTGGTAAAGATAAAGGTGGAATTAATTTGTTTAATCAACCAAATTCCCTTGGAAGGAATTTGTCAAAATTCATTATTTCATAGGACAACATTTTCCTCAACTAAATTTCCCCCCTGTTCAAAATTTTAATTCTTGATAAATGTGAATTTATCTCCTTTAAAAAAAAGTTTACCTTTTGATTAATTTATAAAATCTGTATCTGTATACAAAAAACAAAAAAAAAGAGAAAATTAGACGTTGTACAGGAGAGAGAGAAAAAAGAAGAAAAAAAAGTGGGGGAGATGGAGAACAAAAGAGGATTGTAATTGGGAGAAAGGAGAAAAAAAGGAGAAAGTTACATTTTCTTAGAAGTTGACTTGTCATCAAGAAAACACAATTTTTCTCTTGACTCATTTCTCTCGACTCTTCACGCTCCAACCACGCGTCAACTTGACATTCCATTCTGACCAACAAAAGAATTCTGAGGTATGTCATCTTTTTTTACCCCTCTTTCCCCCTCCCTCCATCCTCTTTATTTCCACGTGATTACATTTATTAAGGCAAAAATCATGAGAGGTTCAACTGGAGTGAGAATGCGTGTGTGGTCTCCTTTTTTGGAGGACCTTGTCAAAAAAAAAGATTTTAATTGGAAACATTTTCTATGTCAAAAGGATCAAAAATAATTATTTATGGCCTTCCCAGTTCCCCTTAGAAAGGTCTCTTCATAATGAGATTGTTGAAAAAGCCAGAAATAATTTTTTTTTAAAATCTCAAATAAAAGGAAATTATAATAATTCCTAGAAAATACAAATTTTTACTCTGTTTATCAACTAGAAATATTTTGAGATCTCAAAAAGATGTTGTTTTTTATAACAAAATAAAAAAAAACATCAAGGGGAAAAGGTGGAACACGCATGGGGGACGAGACATGAAAAATAAAAAAGGTCAAAAGAAAATGGAGTCGTCATGAAAAAAGATACTTTTTTATACTACAGTCTATCTAACAGTATTAATACAAAAAAAATACAATACACAATCTTTATGAACCTCACATTCTTTATTTTGTGTGGTGGATGGATAGCATGACATTGGATATCGAAAAATAAATAACAAAATTATTTTACTTGTCAATTTCAACTTCTCTTGTATTCCATTTATTCTTCTTTTTTTATTGTTGTTGTTCTGTTTTCATTTTTTCTTACTGGTTTTTTTTTGGGGGGGGGGGGGATTCTGGATTGATATGTGTGTAGTACACACTGTGTACGTTACGTGTGTTGGGGATTGAATAGAAAATTGAATTCTTTTTTTTGTACAATTTATTCTTCACATTGTAAATTAAAGACGCCCAAAAAATTTAATTTATTTTGACCAGTCCTCTCTCTCTCTTTCTCTCTCTCTGTTGACACGGACAGTCCAGAAACGAAAAGTTGGAGTTTGTGAGGTTGAATAGTGTGACAATTTCATATTTTTTATGTCTCTCTCATGGAATATTACAGAGAGAAAGTAAAGTGAATTGAGATGTAGGCTGGGGGCGGTAGGATGAGAAAAAGTGAAAACTATGTCATGTCAATGGCGTCATGTTGTCCAAATTCTCAAAATGAACCAAAATGTTTATCACTTTCTCTCTCTTCTTTTATCAACTTTTACTCAAGAGAAAGCATTAGCCAGCGGGGAGTTTTACTACAATTCCCAGTTTTACCAAACAAATTTACACTGGAGAGAGATTGAGATAGTCACTTCCGCTTCAAAAAATTCTTTATAACTCATCTCACTAAATTTCATAGTGAACTATCTTTAGCTAAAGATGGAGATAAAAAAATATTTTTTTTATAAAGGAGAATTAGCCAAATTAATTTTTGTTTATATACAAATTTATATATTATGTAACCAAACAGTTGACAATTTTGTAAAATTATTGAAAAAGTTGAATAAAATGATACTGGTAAAATATATGAATGACAAAATTTCATGGGGATTTAATTTAATATAAATAATATTCCCTACACAAAAAAATAAAAAATAACTTTACACCTTCGCTTTCCCTAAAATGAGAGCGGTGAGGACTCATGTGTCATTTGATTCGATTATTCGATTCAAGAAATCATTTTTACAAAAAAAACAGAAAAGAGAAAAAAACTTTTCCTTCAAGTTGACAGCCGAGAGAAAGTTTTTTGGCATGGCATGGCAAAAAGCTTGTGCGTAAGAACACGCACAACACCCCCCACCCCTCCTCAAGACTGTCACACAAACTCTCAATCTTTATAAGTTTACTCTGGAATTCCGTGAATATTTGTATAAGGGACTGCTCTTGAAATAAAGAGAAAAAATCTTTTTCAATATTTATCATTACGACCATTAACGTTTTTGGGTGCGTATCCATTCAAGTCGATTTAAAAAAAATTGCCAAAAATCCCCTCAATTTTGTTTTTTTGAGGTTGATCTGTTTTGAATCGACTCATGTTTTGTAGTAATTTTGCCCCCCTCCAAAAAATGTATTGCTGAAATGATGTAATCAATTTAATAGGAAATGGTTGTTCTATATATTATTATTCTGACGTACGGTGCATTTGGTATCAAAAAAATAAATACTTTTTTGTCCAAACTGAGTGGTGAGGCCCGGAGAAGTGAGAAAAGTGGATTTAGAATTGGTTTGACTACAAAACATTGGCTTGGCTTTGGGTAGGTGATGGCCTTAGATATGGAATTAATGGATATAAAATAATTTACTATTCTGAGGAAATATGACAATAGTAATAAATTCATGTACCTCTTAGCTTTCACCATATAAATCTACATGTATAAACCTCCTCCCCTCAGATTTCTACAATAAAATGAGAACCATAGGTCAGAGGGGAGACCTCGGAGAAAGTAGAGACCAAAAAGGGATTTCCCTTTCCGTCCCCTGATAAGAAAAATAAGGATAAAATATATGGGGGAAATATGGAGCGTTCCAAACTTTCTCTAGCAACACTTCCCTTCCCCATTTTCCATTCCGGTTAACTTTGATGATAAGTCAATGCTTTCCCCCCATTTTTCTTTACCCCCCCAAGATATTTTCTATGGAGAAAGGACAAATTTTGTAGCAGACTTACAAATACACTGGGCTTTCTTTTTTTTGGGTGACAAACGTAGTGTAAAAATTATTATAAAATTCGTTCGTGGTCTAGAAATATTAGGAGCTGTTTGTATTTTTACATGGGTCAATTATTTAACTATTAATTGTAGCCAAAAATAATTGCTTCTGACTTGCCATTTTTTTCTGTTTTGCCTGTCAATTTTATTTTTAGCCTTGAATCACCTTTCAATTGTAATTTTGTAGTCAAAGGAGTGTAATTTCCAAACCAGGCATTTAACTTTGACAGAGTGTACTAGACCAATTGGCGCTTTACAAATGAAGAGAAAAAAATAAAAAAAGTGGAATGAATAAAATGAATTTTTGTTCCCTTTTTTGTGTTTTTCTACATATTGAAGGTCTAAAGTCTAAAGAAATTGGATTTATTTGAATTTCCTAGAGAAAAACTTGCAGCTGCTACTCCACTGTCTGTCTATGTCTATACTATGTAGTACAAATTGTGCACTAAAATTGGTATAGATTTTTGTAGGGGTATCAGTGAAAAAAAATCATGCCCAAAACTTGTTTTTTTCAAACCTTTATAGAGTCTACTGAATAGCACTGGAGTTGTACATAGTCAGAGAGAGAGAGACACGCTCCTAATTAAATGTGTCTACATTTTAGAAAAGAATAGCCTTCGTCTCAGGTACGAAAGAGAAAGTTGAAGACAACGAGGGGAGAGAAAGCAGGATATAAGGGAGAATGGTTAAGTGTAAAAAAAGGAGAATATGTCCAAAAATTTCGATTGACGCACCACCATCGTCTCATTCCCATCCCCTCTCGTCTGAGAGAGAGCCATAGCAGGAATTTTATTGCCATAAATGACTCTATTACCGTGTACTAGTCTATTGGACTGGGTGTGTGGAATAATAAGGTGGAATTTGTGCAAATGGGATTTTATGAGAAAACAAGAAGACTATACACATAGACCATCCAAGGTAATTCCATCCATTTCAACAACTTTTCACCATTCTCTCTCTCTCTCTCTCATACTTTGGGAACCACAAGAAGAAGAAAAAGTCCATTAGCTTTTGTCTTGTACAACTTAAAAAACTTGAGGGAAAATTTTATGGAGAGAAGCTTTAACTTTCTCTTTCTTTTTTTTTACTTGAATTTCTTTGGTTTCAATCTGGAAAATTATGGAAGGATAATGGACATTCTCTCTCTCTCTTTTTGGGGGGGAATAATAAAATGAATCCACTCAATCTCACTCTTTATTAATCAGATGACTATGTGTAAAATTCTGAATTAATTTTCATGTAATAGACTGGAGACATGAAAAAAATATGTTGTGTTGAGTGCAACTCATGGAAAATATCCGTAGGAGAAAAAAAAATATTTCTTTTGACTGACGCCTCCCTTTCTTTCCCTAGAGACCCCGAACCGTCATTTGTGACTGTGACTTTTCATTGTAGAGACGTACCAATAGATCCATTCTTACAATTGTACTTTTTTTTTCTTCACATATGAAATGACCATGTTCGAGTGTCCGTAGCTCCCAGCGGGTACCCCATTTCCCATTGCCAATCCCCCCTTTTTGGGGGTTTTTGAAAATGGAAAGCTCTAAAAAAATTTCCAATGACTTTCATTTTTATATTGGATATATCTAAAAAAAACTACATTTTTGATATTTAGCCCTTTTTTATCTATAAACATAATAGTCAATCGTCTGTATGACCTTGCATCAATTGTGTTAATAGCCATTTAATGTCTCGATGAAAATTCTACATGTAACTTGTACATTGTCACATTTTTTTTGGCTTGAAAATATCTCTATTTATTGTCACAGATTAATAAAAAAATATTTTTCTATGGGGTCGTTGAGATCGTCTAACTGATTTTTGTAGAGTCAATTATTTTTTTTGTGTGTCATAAAATCATGGGGAAGGTCACATTATTTTCATCTTCATTTCTACCCAATGACCTCCAATGGGGAGTTGGGACTAACGAGTCCTTTGTATTTAAAAATAAAGAATGTCATTTTGATGCACAATGGAGAGGAAAAAAGAATAAAAGATTTAGTCATGCCACAATTTAGAAGGATCAATTTTTGAGAAAAAGGTTTTTTTACTTTTACTCTTATTTTAGTTTATTATCCTTGAAAGTATCTTCCTCTTTTCTTTTGTACTGACTAGGGCACCTCCTCCGTCTTCTTTTGTACTCATCTTTTACCTTTTTGTGTAAACTTTGACACAGTCTGTCGCTTGAATGGATTTCAATGTGACTTTCTCTCTCTCTCTCTCTCTCTCTCATTTGACGTCATCTTTTTATACAGATACATTTTAGACAATCATGACATGCTTTTTTTCAAGTCAAATAATATTCTTGATCTAAAAAATATCAAGGGTTAAATTATTTTCTAAAATGTCACTAGAGAGAGAGAGAGAGAAAGGAGAAAGTGTACAATTGACTCATTTTATGAAAGGAGAAAACTCAAATTTTGAAATTTCTAAAGAAAAAAAGATGAAGGGGGTTTCTTTTTAGTTCGATATACTGACGATGAGAGTAGGATAAAAAAAATTTGTAGATTTTATAATAGTTTTTTTGCATAAGAATTCATGTCAAGGCAACTTCTTTAAGCTGTGAATGAATCATTTTGTATTATTTTATTTTATTTCTTTTTTTTTAACTTTCACTCTCTCTCTTTCTCTCAATATCCCAAATATTTCTTTTGTAGTTTTTTTACAGATTCTTCATTTCTCTTCATCAGATCTTCATCTCCGTCTTTCTTTTTGTTGAGACTGAGAGAATTTCTAATTTTAAAATTTATTTGTAAAGATTTGAATTGTATTGAGAATCTTTATTTATTTCTTTTTTGTAAAATGTACAGGGTTGTCCATAAATATTTAGTTTGAGATTTCAATTTTTAATTTTATTTCTTTTTACAATCCCAATAAATCTCATGCAATGTTAAAATAGGAAGATGAAGAAAGTAAAATGTCTTTTTATCATTTTCATCAATTAATTTTCAACTTTCACCCTGTAGAAAATGGAAGAAAGTTGTAAATTTTTTCTATGCACAGCTACCGTTACAGACAGTTACAGACAGTATCTGTGCCAAGAGAGAAAGATGAAAAAAAAATTCTTTTGTTTATTTTTTAAAAGACAAAAGAATCTCTGTAAAAAAATGGGGATAATGGAAGAGACTTTATTTTTATCTCTTTATTGGTAGGCAGGCCCATTACCTAATGCAAATTTCAAATGTAAATCTAAAAACAAAAAAAAAAGATTCAAATGTCTATCTTCCATTGATCCTCTTGAATTAAATAAAGCTTGAGCTATCTCCTTGATGTACATATGGAATTGACTACAAATATTTTTTTGGAGAATATTTTGTACTAAAAAAATTGAGAAATCTGACTATAGGAAGATTGTAATAGAATTGGGGTTTAGGGATTAAAGAAGAGAGAGAGAGAAAGTCTGAGACTGGGAATGTGTCCCATGTTTAGAAATGTTTGTCATGAAATTGTCTTTATGGCAAGTTCTGGAGGCAGAAAAGTTGGGACATTGTGATCTTCATATTTTATGATACATAATATATTACACTTTACTTTCTCTCTCTCTCTCTCTCTAAACAACAACTGAAGAGAGGGGAGGGTGGGGGAGGGGAATGTGACGCGGGTGGCAAATGACACGAATGATGACATTGGCCACGACATGTACAATACCAAGTCATATTGACAGTGGCAGACACCTGCTGAGGCGTAAATTTATGGAAATTATTTCCCGCTGAGCACAGTCAGGACTGTCACTCCTGTCATACAAGAGAGAGAGAGAGAGAGGACTCTTTTCTCAGGTATAATAAATTATGGCATGATGGAGAGCGGAGGCCGCTACTCTCAAGCCACACTCCTTTCAACTTTAATGTATAATTCACCCATATAACCAGGAAGGAGCCACTTATTACAGACCCCCCCTCCTCTCTCTCTCCATTTTTTTCTCTGCTTTCACCTCAACCCAGCCACTCTCATTAATCCCCAAAATCTTTCTCTTTTCTGAGTTCTCAATAGAAAGAGAAAGTATTTTTGAATACTTTAATGTGGTGTCTTGTCATAGTAAAAATATTTTGTAGTTGTATTGTAATACAAAAATTAAATATAGAATTTTAGTTTATATTTTTAAAATCATTTCTCTTGTGACGTCATCATGGTTTTGGGACTCGTATGTACAACAGTACAAGTCATTGAATTCCGATTACTTTTCATTTTTTTCTCTCTCTAAAATATGAAACCACCAGGTTTGAGATACAAATCTTGTCAAAAATTTTGACATGTGACGTCAACCTCTATTCGTCTTCTAAAGAAAGAGGAAGGCAAGGGAAGGGGGAGGGGGTTTTAAAAATATTGAATGGTGACACGTTGAACAGGACTTGACGTGGCTTCTAATATTTTCCATTCTCTCTCTCTCTACAAATCACCTCAACGACTTTTTTTTGTGAAAGGGGCTAAAGGAATTTGCCATGAGATAAATTGAATTCAATATTTTCTACCGCAAAAAAAATCTTCAACTTTCTCGAGAAAAAAGTCCGCAAAATGAATCAAATTTATTTATATAGAACAGAAGTCAGAGCTGAGCCCAGACCAAAAAACTCCAGAAGCTCTTCACTTTCCTGTTTCTATATTTATCCTCCCCCCAAAAAAGTCACGTGACACATGATGAGTACAAATCAATAAAGTCTAGAATAAAAAGTATAGTAAAAAAACAATTAAAATTCCAAAATATAAATATTACGAGGATTGATAAAAAACTAAAATACTTTTTTGGGGGAATATTTTATTTGTAACATGAAATTTATTGGCGTTGGACTTGACTCAAAATGGGTGTCGAATTTTCTCTTTTGTGAATGAGGGGAAGAAAGGAAATGTCAGAAAATGGCATTTATCCAGTCAATAAGGAAGAAGAAGAGAGAGAATGGTTTTGTATCTTATTTCTTGAGCACTTTCCATTAGCATAATATAAACTCTTTATTGGAGGAGAAAGTAACATTGCATAATAGTCCATGACAAAAGAGAAAACTTTTTCTAAAGACTGCTCAGCTTTTACTTTGGTCAATATCCAATGGCCAATGTTATAGCTCATATTAGAATAGAATACATAAACTAGGGAAAATTTTCGGACATCTGAATAGTCATACGCACCTCTTCATTTTATCGATATGGATATCTCCACTTTCATTATACAGAGTAGTCTGACTCAGTGAAAGTCACAAAATATTTTACGCTTTCCAATACAAATAGAGAGAGAGAGAGCAAAGTCATGGAGAAATTTTCTTTTACTTTCTTTTCTATTCTATTCCGGAGCTATATAAAATATAAGAAGACAAGCCTTTTCATTGTGCCATTGTAGTCTTGGAATATACAGAGAGAGAGAAAGGGGGGATTAAGTATTAGAAAATGGACGAGTCTTGGAATCGTTGTGTAATATATTATGTACAATTCTCTTGGTATAATTACTCTAGGGGAAAAATAGGGAGACCCTTAGAAATAATTTGTAAGCTTTCTCCATTTTCTCTTTGATTTTACCTTTGGTGACTCTCTCTCTCTCTCTTTCTTAGTCAGACTGAGAAGTCAGAGTCGTCCACTTTTTTAAGACTAGACACGTGACATAAAAGTAGTCCATGTTATCCCATCATCTCTGCATCAAAGGAGAGGATGCCATTGACATGGCCATGTCTTTACCGTCCATTGATTCTTTGATTTTAACAAGGAACGAATCAACTGCCACTCTTCATTCTTGATCAAGAGAGAGAGAGAGAAAGATTTAAAGATAGAACATGCACACACTCTTCTTTTTTTCTTCTCCTTTTTTTAATTGGACCTCCAGTCCTCTATCCAAATGTATAAAATTCTCTCAGACTTTTTTTTTCTAAAGATAAATATAGAATTTATCTTGAATTTTTTATGTTAAAAATCTCCATTTTCAAAAGTAAAATACACCAATGGGTTTATTTTGAGAGTTAATTAATGATTAATTAAATTTTTGTGAGATTATCTTTTTTTTCTTTTGTGTACACTGTTTTTTATTTAATAAATATAAACAAATATTTTTTTGACTACCTGATTATGATAAAATGAAATTTTCTGACTATCTCTCTCTCTCTCTTTGATGTTTTTTAAGATTTTAAGGATTATTTTTTTAATTGTAGAACCTAGAATGCAAGTTTCTTATTTATTTTTTGAAGAGGATAAAGTTTTTTTTGAGGAATAATCTGGATAGTTAATTATAAAAAAAGTATAGAATTTTATACCTCGAATTTTTACATTAACAAACTAACTTTTTTCTTGGAAATGTTCAGGTCTCAACTTTGAACTCAACAAGTTTTGTCTTATTTTTTTACTACGTACAGAGAGAGAGTGTGTGTGTGTGACTCTTGAGAAGATTTTTTTTGTAAACTTTTCTTCTCTGTAATCTCACCATCACAAAAAAAATGTTTTAGTTTAATAAGATGGAATATCACACAAACAAGAAAATAATTTATATAAAACCACATTCATCCTCCGGTCAAAATTATAATAAAAAAAAACTGGCGAAAAACCACAACAAGGGGAAAATGATGCGAATGCGAATTTCTGCAAAAATTTATTTTATGACTTAAACCACCAACAGAATTTTTTAAAGGTGCTACACCTATCTGTACACATACCTATGTACCTCCTATGTTAAATTATAGTCACTGTACAAAGTACAGATAATCGGTATGTGGAATTCCATAGGAAATGCAAAAACATTCGAATATTATTATCTAACCAATTTGTATAAATGCAAGTGTATCTGTACAACCGTAAAAAAATGAAAATGGCAACTCATCTCTTGTCATTTCAGTGTAGGCATTATCTCTAGACAAGAATGTGGATAAAAAAAAGAATGAAATGAGTGATTGCTTGTGTAGTCTCCATATTTTATAATGTACATTTGTAATATTGTAAAGGATATCTGTACATACGTACATTATAACAACAAAATATTTCTTATATAATTTTTTTTACTCTCATTATAATTCATCTTTTGAACAAGATGAGGGGATGAGGTGGTCTCGTTGAAATTTGTATGGGAAAAGGGAAAAGCAAAAAATAAATGGGAGAAGAATTTGAATAGTAAAAAAAACTCGCCAAAAGTTTTTGCTTCTTTAGACTCTCTCTCTCTCATAGCTAATGATGTTAATAATGTTGATTCCATGGGTTCCAAGTTGTCACATTTCTTCTCATTTTCTTTTTGCCTGGCTCAAAATGATCCTTTTTTATCTTCTCTCTTCAAATAAGTCTTGTAGTCATGGGAGATACAAATGCGGATGCGGATCCTCATGAGAGAGAGAGAGAGAGAGACGCACTGGCACAACTCACAGCTCAGAAAAATTATGTTTTATATAAATTCTTATCATTGGATGAAAAAATAAATTTACATATTTCCTTGACCAAAAAAGTAGACTTGCAGAAGGATACAGAGATTCAGTTTTAAAGTAAAAAAAAAGTTTTCTGGAGTGAACAAGTTTTTGTAATACTGATAGTCTGTTTTGTTTGATTTTTTAAAAATTCGAAATATTTTTTTTGCTAATATTTTGTTTAAAAAATATTTAATTGTAATATAATTGAAATCAATTTAATAATTTTAACTAGATCATTAACTAAATAAATTTATGATTGTAAAATTCGTCTCACTTTCGTTTATTCAATTTAAATACTTAAATGAGGAAAGAAATGATTATTTTTTGTGTACTTTTTTTACAACAATAAATTTTTTTTTAATTCTTTCAAGACACGCAAACGGACCAGAAATGATGTCACTAATATTCTCAGACTGTCATCAATGTCATTCACGCTTGACCTTAATATTTATGTCCATCTTGCTCTTGCTTCTGACATATCCGCTAACGCCAACATGGTCATTTTACCATATGTACATTATTTTGTATTCAGTAAAATGTAGAGAATTTCATTTCATTGGTAGAAAATTCTATACAAAAAATAATGACTGGGCTTCTCTCCTTATCAAAAAAATAGTTGACTTGATAATTAATAGTTGAAAAAAGTAGACATTTTCTTTTATTAAAATTGTACCCATTCCAATTTTCTTGTCACTCTTTATTTATACGTACGAGGATCAAGATTGTGTCATTGTCCAGTCCAAAAAATGGGATTCATGATAAATAACAAGTCACTGGAGGCGGAAGTTCATTTTGGGAGTCTCTGGCGAATTTTTTTTCCTTTTGAGAGAGAGAGAAATATTCTGGAGAGTACATAAAATTAGAAGATGGAGAATGGGGAACATCTGTTAAGAAAAAGTTTTCAAGTTGTTCTTCTTTTAGGTTTATTATTGGACATTTTCTTACCTTTTTGGAGATCTATCTCAAGACAATGGAATTCATTGTTTAGTCAACTAAAAAGAATAAAGAAGATTGTGATAGCGTCATGAGTTTTTGTGTGTAAATTAAAATTCAAACCAAAATAAATAAAATGTCTCACATGATTAGAAATTCTCTCTCCCAAAAAGTTTTATCTTTTCTTAGAATCAGGCTTGTTTCTTGTTTTTGCAAAAAAAAGATTTTACATACAAAAGATTTTTAATCATGAAACAACTAAATTTGAACAATATTTTCATCTTGAAGCTTCTAAATAAAGTTAACTCTTTAATATTACAAATTCAATGTCCCGTGACAAAACAAAAAGAAAATATTATTTTTATTTTCATACAGTACAAACTTACTAGTATCTTTATATACTATTTAATATTTATTTTTTGTGAAGTCAAAATTCTTCGAAATTGTTCTAGAAATCATCTCAATTTATTTTAAAAGAATAAAATGAAAAAACATGAGAACTTTATGAATGACAAAAAAATAAAAGTTTTTTTTGTCAATATTCTTGAACAACTAGAAAAAAGTACTTTTTCTTTTCTTTTCTTCTAAAGTTTCAATATATAGACGTCATGCTTTTATCATGGAATAAAAGCACAGAATTTTGTAAAAATGGAAATTAATTTGAAAACATTAAATATGTACTTTGTAACTAAAATCACTAGCTGTAGTTTTGGAAAAACTAATAAAGCTATGAACTGAAACTAATTGACCCGTCAAAAATGATGAGGTCAAAATAAAATAAAGGAATTTCTTGTCCTTTGTGTCTCTTTGTTATTGACAACAAAAAATGGACATGAAATAAAAAAAAAAAAGTCTTGTTATTTTACAAAACTTGTCAAAACTATTTTTTATGATTGTTGACATGTTCAAAACCAAACTTATTTAATGGTTAAATAGATGAGACTATATTTTTCCTGTACGAATGCCATTCATTGAATGGAATCTTTAGTTAAAAAAAATAAGATGAACAAAGATAAAAAAAATTGGTCATGTTCACAAGTTTCTGACACTAAAAAAATGACACATGAGAATTTTTCGCATTATTTCTTAATTTTTACCTTGTCTCCTTACAATTTGACTACAAGGCATATTTTTTATGTAATGAGAATACTCTTCATGTTTTTTATTTTTTTTACTCTACAAAATTGTTGTTTGTTTGTTGCCAATAAATTTTTATGAGAGACTTAAAAAAATTGTTAACATAATCTTGCCAAAGTTATTTAAAATAAAAGTCATCATCCTCTCCAGCAAATGAAAAACAAGAGTGGAACATAATTTTTACATGTTATTTTTTTTAAAGTGACAAGAATTTAGTCTAGACTAGACATAATTCCTAATTGCACGTTTAATAGAGTCATTAACTTTGTAGAATTAGTTTTTTTTTTTAAAAAAAAAGTCCCTGTTCTAAAGTTCAATGTCTCATTCCATTCTCAACAATCTTGTTTCCTGTCTTTTTTTCTTTTTTTGAAAAAAATACAAATTTATTTAATATTTTCACTTTCAATGTTGATTAAATAATTAAAAGAAAAAAATTATTTCTCCCATGAAAATAATTACATGAGATTTAGGTTAAATATGATACAATTAATTTTTTTTTTGATATCATCCAAATCTTTTTCACAGTGTCAATGTCATCAAAATAATAAAAAGAAATTTATAGGAAGTGTGTCTAATATTTAACACACACACACACAAGAGACTTTCTAAGAAATTTAACACAGAAAAAAAAGTCAGTAGAAAAATTTTAAAAAATGAGCGATGAGAAGTCAAAAAAAAGAATTCTGGACTTGATCCCGGACTTGTTTTTCTTGTGAGAATTTTATACTTGGAGTAAAAAATTTTTATATAGAGCATATAAAAATGATATAGCCAAGGCACATATCAAACAAAGTGACAAGAGCCAATATTCAGGTCAATGGCTTAAAAGGCTTCTCTCTCTTTGTATAAAATAAAATAGTCCCACGTTTTAGCGTTACTCGTATATTTTTATGACAAATGACATGACTCCATCTCCCTCCCCCCTCATGTTTCTTTGTTTTGTATCTGTTAATGTGCTCAAACTCAAACAAACCCATTAAAATTAATTGTACACACACACACAGATATACAAAAAAATGGGGATGATTGTATGTACATTAAGACAATTAAGCTGTAGTAAATCACAAGAGTTTTTATTTTAACTACTAACTCATGAAACAAAAAACTTCATGGGTATGCTTCGGACTTTTTTTTTATTAACTTGTCATTTTCCAGTTGCAAATATTTTTAAAACTTTTTTTTCTTCTTCTTTCACAGACAAGTTTCTGTCTCTGTCAAAAAAACTTTTGAGAGAGAGAGAGAGACCGTGTGAATTTCAAGTCATTTTGTACACCTGTTTATCTAATTCTAAAATACAAAATATTAAAATAGAACATAAATATACTAGAAAATTTTGTATCTGTATCAAATTGGAAAGAAATTAAAGTTGATTGTATTTGAGGTGAGAATTAAATTTACTTGACAGTTTCAAAACACTTCTCTTTTTTTGGTACAAAATCTTTACAATTATTTTCTATTTACTTTGTTACAATTTCTCTTTTTCTTTTTATAATACATTTAAACTAACATAAATTGTACATGTGTATAAATAAAGAGAGTATTTGTACAAGTCTGTGAATTTTGAGAAAAGGAAAAAGGAAGGTGATTTTCTCTATTTGAGTATTTAAATGTAGAGAGAGAGAGAGACTTGAGAATATGAAACTCATGAATAAATTAAATTAAACTTCATTTGTATTTTATTTCACCATTGAACAATGTACATTCTCTACTATTCTAATCTGTCCCATTGTGCTTTCCCTCCATATCTATATGTATATAAAAAACTTGTATAATTACTTGATATTAATAATATACTTCTTTTGTCAAATGAGAACAAGAATAGAATAATTTTCTCAATTCCCTTCCCTTCACAAAAAAAAGTTTTTTTCTTTACAATTCTTAAAATGGTTCACTGTACAATAGAGTCAAGTTTTTTAAAAAATGCATAATATTTTTTGAAAAAATTAACAGAGATTTTTTCTACAAAAAAATATTTTTAATTGACAAATATTTAATTAATTTATATTCCACTAATTGTAATCTGTAACAAACAAAAGAAAATCTTGGATGCATCTCAGACTCGGATTTGTTAATTCTCCCCGAAATGTTTTTTTTCTTTCTTTTTTTTTGGTGTGTGGCTTTTAAAAGGGAATGACTTGGTATGGCTCCAAGCCTTTCTTGGTTCTTGCCACTTAGTCTTAATTGAAATAGTTTGTGAGGAGAAAATTTTAATCAAAGTAAAAACTCAATTAGCAATCTTACAACGAGACTAGTTAAAGTTATAGCCTTGTGGTCGTGTTAATCTTACTATCACAAAAAAAATTGTTTATTTTACATTCAGGTAAAAGTCTGACGCATCTTAAACTTGAGACTTGAGAACTGAGACTGAGAGTGTACCTGTAAAATCAAATCTCCAGAAAAATAAAGTCTGGGTCGTCAAGAAAGAAAATGGTCTTTTTTTGCAAAAAAAAAAATAAAGTAGTGCCAAGAAAAACTTTGGGCTTGTTCTTCTCCAGAAAAAAAAGAAGGAAGTAAAGGGAGGGAGCATAAAAAAGCGTAAAAAATTCTTTTCTGTCTCTCTCTCTCCAGCTTTGAATTCAGAACCGCACCTTCTTTTCCATGTTATTTTTTTCCTCCTCCAAGTTTCTTGTATAATGTGTGTCGTAACTTGAGTCTCTGGTGACTTTAAGAAAAAAGGAGCACATGCATAGGAGTAACATGGCAGCTTCTTTTTTTTCTGGTGTTGTCTGCTCTTCCCTTGTGCTAAACCTCCCCCGTCAAATTTTACGACCGTTAAAAACTTAAAAAGTAATCAAGACTTTAATTTGCACTCACTCCAACGCCTCTACTCTCCATATAAATTGAGCAAGGGCGGATGTGTTACTTGTGGTCGTAGCATGTGTAAAAATGAGAGAGAGAGAGAGAAAATCAATGGGATTTCTATTTACATTTTGCGTCTAATTCTTACCCCCAACAATATACAAAATCAGAGTCTGGGTCATAGGATGGACCAAGGTGTGTTTGTGTTTTAAGTGTACTCGTCAATTTTTTTTGCACGGTCAAAATATTTGCAGTTGTAGTTTTTTTAAAAAAAGTCCCATTTTCACTCCAACTTTGGTTAACCATTAATTGATACGTCGATGCAATTTTAAATACAGTAGAATGTACATTTTTTGCATTTGTTGCAAAATGCAAAATTTCCAATTGCAAGATCTAAGCTGAAAAAAGGGACTCAAGTATCTGTAGAAAAATAAATAATTTTATGAGAGCCACGTAATTTTATCAGACTATTTTTTTTGTACATGAAACCATAGTGTGGCTTACAATTTTACATGGTCAAAAAATAAGGGAGAAGGGGAATCCACACGTTTTCTCATAAAATATTCAACAAGAACAAGGACCACGAATTATTTTTTTTACATGTTCTACCTGTACACAAAAAAGCTACATATAAAAAAAAGTTAGTTGAACATTTTCAAGGGAGGGAGAAAGGGAGTTTCCCCGATATTTTATCCATGTGAATTGGAGATATGAATGAAGTGCCATTTTTTGTGATAATCCAGAGAAAAAAAAAGTAATTGAGGATGTGTATGAACATGAACTGATGATAAAATAAAATGTTAAAACTCTACAGTTGCCTTCCCCTTACAATGCAACAGTATGGCCATAAAGTGAAATGCAAATTTTCAATTTCATTGCCATCTTTTATATATCCGCAATACTTAATACACTTTGTCATATGGCAAAAAATAGACATAAAACCTTCTCTATGAGGGTGGCCCCTACTTTTTTTAATGATGAGGACCAAATGTGCAATTTGCAATTCTCTGGATAATGCACTCTGCATTTTATTTTCTATCAACTTTGTTATGTCTCCACGTAAAATACATAGAAAATACAGACAGAAATGACATTGAAAATTTGTCACCAAAATTGTTTTTACCTTTTTTTAAAGTTTGTGGGGTCTTAAATACACAAAATGGAGTACTGAATAATTTTTTGTTGATGATAAATAGAACTTGAGAGAAATGTATTCTGTACATGAAATCATGTCAAAAAAGATGAGCACACATTTTTTTCCGAAGAGTATTTATAATGGTGATTAATATCCATTACATTAGCATACAATGTTACAAAAGAGAAAAAAAATAACCTTTATTAAAATTACTGTATGTCAAACATATTTTTGTAAAGGAAAAAAAGGGAATATTTTTTTAAGCATGGGTAAGAGTATAAATGCATAAATTAAAATGGTTGAAAAAATTTACAAGTTCTTTTTGACTAATAAAATTTCTTTCAACGGAAGTGCAACAATCGTTATGCTTACTCAAGCTCAAAAAAACATTTTTTTTACACTTGGCCCCTCTTTCCTGGGCTCCTCGTTACTTTGTAAGACAAAAGACAAAGAATTTTTTTTTTGGTTTGATTTTTAATACAAAAAAGAATTACAGACAATTTTTTGCAAGTCTGAAAAACTCTAAAACATTAAAAATTGTGACAATTCTATTAGTAAAAAAAATCAGAATTTTTGCGACCAATGAGGAACGTACATTGTAGACTGTAGTGAGGAATTCAAATTTTATAAAGATGATAATTGAAGAATTTAGAGGAGGGTCAATGTAAAAAATAAAAAATTGACGAGTTTTTGTGGTTAGAGATCATTTACTGTTGACTAGCTTATAATTATAATTATTACACACAGAGAAAGAGAGAGAGGGAGAGAGAGAGAGAGAGAGAGAACAGACATGTGCTATTAAATATTATATGATTGCATTTACCTTGAATAGTTTGACGTGACACTCATACAACACATGGGGCCGAGATAATAAATATGCTCGTATATTATACAAAGCTCAAGCTCAAAGCCACTCAACAAAATTAATATAATTAGCCTGTCAACCTAACGAAAAAAAAAACTGGCATCGTCCTGTAATCCACATTATCCCATCTATTGCATATTCTAAAACAAAACCATTGCAAACTTAATTATTCTCTCTCTCTCTCTCTCTCTCTCTCTCTCTCTCTTGGCTTGGGGGATCATGATCAGAATTTAACTGGAAAGTCCGTCCCCCGTACCCGAGTTTGATGGATACCAATGGTACTCTTAAAAAATGTCTCCCCCCATGCATAAATTATAAATTGTCATAATTAAGGAGAACTAATTCAATATAATTATTACTCTTTCATCACCTTTTTTTTAATAATACAAATTATTTTTCTCTCCTCTTCTCATGGCTTTTGTTACACAATTTAATTTTTAAAATTGTCCAGTTCATGACAGGAATAATTTTTTTAGTTGGATTATCTAATAAAGATAATTTATTATTTTCAATGTTTTTTAAACAAGTACAGATCAATCACGACTCAAAAAATGGTTTTTTGACAAAAATAAAATAAAGGAAGCCATCTGGTACATAAAATGAATGATTTTATTACAAAAAGAGGTGGATGCTGTACAGTACATGTCCTTATGAGGATCATGTACAATGTACATAGTTTAAAAAAAGATAAAAGATAAAGACATTGTAATATTGATAGGGGTTAGTAGTCAAGTTTGAGGGAGACATGAGAAAAATATAATAAAAATGTAAGTGAAAGTGAGGAGAACATTTTATTTTGTGAGCTTTAACACATTTAGAAAAAAATTTCAATGTTGTGTTGTATGATTGCATTTTTATTTTTATTATTGTTATCATTCAACAAAATCTCAATATTACTCAGTCATTGTCGTGCGCCTTAGATTTAGATTCTTTTTTGTTATAAAAGCTCATGCTTCTCATGCAATGGTCTATAAAAAAAATTTAACCATAGTTCTCTCTTCTCTTTATAAGTTAAATGTTGCTTACAAGTTGCTTATCTTTGGAATTATAATTCTTCCCATATAACTTTGTACAATAGAGAGTGTACTAGTATGATGACAATTACAATTCTTTTGTACTGTTTTTTTGAATTTAGTAAGCATTTCTTGAAATTTCCTCATTCCTTTTTGTATTTTTACTTATGTACATACCTAAGGCTTTATGGTGTTAATGTATATGTATGATATGAATTAAAAAAACAAAGGGTAATTTTTAAGTGCTTTACTTCACATTATACCATTTGTTTACGATTTCAAAAAAAGATTACAATTAAAATCATGCTCAAGATAAGCATTCGTACAAAAGGATACAGATACACTTTTTTTTGCTAAAGACAATTAATTAAACTGTTTTGTCTATCTTTTGTATCGTTTTATGGGGATCGATTCTAATAAAATTTTAGATTTTTGCATTTTCCAACATGAATATTTAGATTCAAAATTCCCTCCAAAATATTTGGAGACTGACAATTTTTTTACAAAGAATTTTTGACAGTCAAAGAAATTAGTGTTCAAAATATACAAAAAAAAAGAACTTGTCTCTTTATTTTGACACTTGAAGCCTCCAAGGAATGGAATGTATAACCCGCCCAAAGATTTTAGTGAAGGAAGAACATTTAAAATTCCTTGGACTTGATAATTATAAATTTTATATCCTCATTTACAAATGAAAAAAAAGGAGAATAAATTTAACATATCTCACACATAACCGTACACTCTGAAATCTTTTTTTTGAATGCGGAACTACAAATTAAAACTTGTCTCAATTATCATCAAATTAACAACATTTTTATCTTATAAATATTAATACAAGTGTCCCTTAAACAATTTTAGTACTGTCCAAACTAATAATAAATACCTATGTGTGTGTTATAGAATACCAATGCCAAAAAACAGAATAGAGATTAGTAAAATGAAGAATAATAATTAATTTTAACAATATCACCTCCAGTTGAACACAGTTCATGATCATGATGATGTTCATCATATACCACCTATACAGTTTCCGTAAAAACTCACTAATTATCTGCAAGGCCTCATAACATGTCCCTCCATTTTATATCCTGTACAGTCCGGCTTTTAGCTTTAGGTCTTTATTATAATTTATATCTGATTATTTTTTCTGGTCTCGTCATTTTCTCTCATACACTTGTAAGTTTGTTAATAAGGACACCATTTCTTCTTCACTAAAATATTACTCACTTTTTTTAAAACAAAGGGCGTACACCATTTTCATATTTATTCATGTCTGGACATGAATTGTGTGTACAAAAATGTATGTAGTGTGCGTGTGAATTTAAATGATTTTTTTGAGGGTCTCTCTCTCTCTATTTTTCTTATTATTAAAAAACATTTAACTTCTTCACTGCTTAACATAATCTTCCTTTATAGACAATTAATTTACTGAAATGTTTTTACATATATTATACATGTAGTGTAGTCGAATAAAAAAAGAACTTTTTTGGCACAAGTCAGTAGCCACAGGTAAAAAAAATTGGAATGATTGACCATTGAGACAAATTAGAGATACAATTACTAATAAAAATCTTCATGATTTAGCCTACAGTCAATCAAAACTTTAATCGTAATTGTACTTACAAAGTGTATTAAAAAAATTGAATATGGTTTCCTCTACAGACAATCAATATTTTTTTATCACAAAAGATTTATTCTTTTTGGTATTTTGGCCTTTACTGAAAATGAAAATAATTTTACCTTGACGTGACGGAGAGGAAGGAATTTTTATTTTAAAAGGGATAATCATTATAAGTTAAACATATTTAAATGTACTTGAAAAAAAATGTGTTTAAGGCGAGTTAACGAGCAAGGAGAGGATATGTGTGAGATAAAAATACAATTAATTTGCATATAAATGTGGGTGCACTATGCACTGTGTTACAAATTTGAAAAATGTGTACAAGTTTATTGATTTATTATGAAAAAAATGGTTTTGTAAATAAATCCAACCTTCGTCTAAATTGATACACAAATTATTCTTTAATTGAAGAATAATTGAAAATATTAAAGTTTGTTATTTATAAATAATAATAAAACAATATTTAATATGAAATAGGACTTAAGAGGATCAAATTCTAAATCCTAAATAAATCTGAGCGGTTTTCGAATATTTTTTACAATATTTTGATATTATTTATAATTATATATTTTTTATATATTGGCCAATTCGAAGAGTAAATATTCATATTTGTAAAAAAATAAGGAATTTCCTTGATCCCCATGAATGTAAAAAATAAGAAACTTGACTGCCACAACATATCAAAAAAAAATAGGCTTCTGTGTCTACTTTTGTCGCCTCATTGGGAGAGAGAGAGAGACAGAAAGTGAGAATAAAAATGACAGAAAAATAAAATATAAATAACATACAATCAAAATATAAATAAAAGGGGTCATATCTCGACAATACTTTATACCTCTCATGTGTCATTTCACATGATTATTGTAAATTGTAAAAGTTTTTTTTTCCTACTGTACAATTTTTTATAAATAAACATAGACGATTATATACATTACACACATAACTTGTGTTGTCATTGTTGTTGATTATTAAAAAGCGTTTGAGTTCAGAGGTGTACAAAGTGAGTTAACGATGAGGACTCTGAGACGGTTTGATGGCTGAGAGAAAAACAGTCTCCATTGTATTTTACATAGTTTGTATAACATTTACATTGTTTAAAGGATGTTTGTATTTATTATAAAAAAAACTCTCTGTTTTTTTCATCCTCCTCCTTGTCGGAGAAATATTTCTGAAAAGTTCATTCAGAGGAGGAGGGGAATGGGAATGCCATGCAATCAAAATCATAGAGACAATAATAATATACATACTAGTATAGGATAGTGTTATATGTGTAGACTGGTATAAGTGAGAAACAAAAAGGAATATTAATTACTCCCCCTTCTTGTTCTTACAAAAAAAGGTATTTCTTCTTATACTTGCTGTTGTTGTTGTGTCGGATATACAACAAGAAAAAAAAAAAACAACACATTCCTCACTTACTCCTTACTGCCACTCAGGAGTCTGACTGTGAGTGTGGCAGGAGGACGATGCAAAATAATGGATTAGTGTATTTCACATTGAATTATGACTCTCATCCTTTACAATGAAGTATGGGCCGGATATCCATTATAATATTTGAGAGAGCCAGCAAGTTTAAGTTTTTTTTCTCTTTCTCATTCTTTCTATTTTTTTGTTGCTCTTCTTGTTGATCTTGATAATATTATTAGTTTAGACATTTCGTGGAGCCACACAGTCCCAAATTCTTATCCCCTCTCTCGTGTCTCCGGCTTATATAATGATAATTATTCATACTTCAATTTGATTTCAGTAGAACAGTAAAAAAAATAAAGTGATATAATTTATGTTACTTATGTACACTCATGTATTTTATGAGAAAGAAAATTCTGATCTGTGTTGTAAAATTTGCAAGAAAATTATTTTAGTTGAGAATATTGACTATGGATAATAATTTTTATTTGTAAGAAAAAAAAGGAAAGAAAGATAAGGATTAGAAAATGGACGTTGGGCGTTCAAGTGAGAAAATAAAAAGGGAACGTTCAACGTTAATTGGGAGTACAAGGAAATAAGTTAAATGAGATTTTATAGACATTCTTCTCATAATATGTAGTAAATAAACTAAAGAGAGAGAGAGACAGAATAAAAAGGAAGACTCAAGAGACTGTCTCGAAGACGATGTAGTTTACATCCGTAGTCTCCGTAGATTTTGATTCCTGATAAAATATAAAATGAGATGAGATCATGTGAGAGTAACAAGTTGAAAATGTACATATTTTTTTGTGTATTTGCTATATACGATGACGTCTCTCTTTCTCTCTCTCAAGTTTGTTTAAAATTTACAATGTACTGTATCTCTACAAGTCAAATGTCTCTCTGTATTTACAATTCACAAATGCAAAATAATACAAATGCTGTTACTTTTTTTTGCCATCGTTCGTACTTATACCCCCACAACTCTTGTATATTTCTACAAGTAAAACTTTTAAAGAAAAGAAGTAAAAAAGAACTACCGTCTTGAATATATTTAAATGTGTACTTAGGTATATGTACATGTATGCAAATCTTGTATAACTATTTCAACGAAAGGGGAAAAAAAGATACATTGCTCCACAAGCATATTAAATTGCATTGTCTCCCATTGTATTCAGTTCCCCCCCCCCTTTACTCTGCCTTTGCCATTCCCCTTCTCTCTCATTATTTCATTGCATTGTTGAAGAAAAAATTTTTTGTAGTACAAAAGTTAAAGTATTTCTTTATTGTAACATTTTCCCTCAGTTTCATAGTATGACGGAGGTGAACGTTGTTTATTTAGGAATGTTTAGTTGTGGAAAGTTAAAATTTAACAAGTTTATCTCGTGTGAAAAAATTTACTTTGCGTGGCGGCAAGAGATTTTTTTTTGAATGGTGCGTCAACTGGAAAATTTTTAATTGTCGTTAAGAATTAAAAAAAAGTATTAAAATATTCAAGTTTTACTGTCTTTCTAAAGTATTCATAGTTATTTTTTAATTGTTCAACTCCCGCTGACTCGTCACATTGAAAATTAATAAGAAAACAGTGAGATAAAAAAGGGTTAACAAAAGATTGTCACCGTATTTTTTTTTTGGCAAAGCCCCTCAAGCAAGACAATTCAATATTCAACTTTGAACTAGAATCTGGATCAAACGACAAATTTCAATTTTCGATGACTGATTGACAATGAGAAGAATCAAGTGGGGTCTTGAAGTATCAAAAATTCAAGATTGTGTCTCGTTTGGTTGATCAAATTACGTACATATTTGTTCCACAGTCAGACGGAAGGATCGAGGTAGTACAAGAAATACTGTTTGTAATATTTAATTGCAATTATAGTAGGGTGGGTAATATAATGGTAATAGGTAGAAGGAAAAATACTTGACAATAAATGAAACTGTGTAAAGCCCCCCTTGGACGTTCAAGAAAACAATATAAAAAAATTGTATTGTGATTGTCATGTACATAGAGAGGTACGTACATGTTTATTGTTATTCATTTAAATCTGTGTATTAGTATTGAAAGTTAACAGTGTTATAAAGTTTTCATTGAATTAATTGGACTGAATATTGTGAGGATCAAGAGATAGAGAAAACAATACTATAATATGTGAGAATCCACAGCAAAAGGGGGCAGTGGTATATCTTAGAACTCTATGGTCCCGCACATGTTAATCAAATGTGCGGCGCCCACTTTCTGAAAGGATACCACTGCCCCCTTATCCCGTGGATTCTCACATATTACAAGAGAGAAGTACAACCAGTTGATGAATCAAAAGAACTTCTTCTTTGATGAAGAATCAGAAAAAAAGGAGATCAAATGAATGGAGAATCTGAAACTCTGGTTTTTCTCACAACAGAGTGAAAAATTGTACGGTTTATTAGTGGACAAAATATACACGTGAGAATTCTATGGTGGCATCAACAGAGTTAAAGTTAAGTGTCAGCTCATCAAGTTGATTCGTGTCAAATACAATGGAATGAGGGTGAGGACGTTTATATGTAGGGGACTGCTGTGTACAAGAGACAAGTGTGAGTTAGCATCTGTTAACCAAGTAAAACACAAGGGATTGTACACACACAGACAACAAAGCTCCTTTCGTTGACTCGTTATGAAGCTCATGTAAAAATTAACTTGCAATGTAATAATAATTGCTAGTTCTCTTCGTATCAAAGCCAGTTCAGTGCTCATGGTCAGGAGCAACAGTCAAACTACATATTATTATTATATTTTATTTTACCAATGTTACTCGTTGTGCTACCAATAAGTCTGTGATGTAGCTCTCCCCATATCAACTTTTGTGCTCCTCTCTCTCTCTCACACACACTCTTGTCACAAAAACAGACTCTTTCATTAAATATTACTCGAAAACTATTTTACTGACACAATTTTCGTCGTCTTCTCTCAACTCATCAACATTGTTGAACAAGACTCAAATTTTGAACTTTGTTCTTTTTCACTAAATACTTTTTTTCTGTAATATTTTTTTTTGGAATAAACATCAAGTTTTTGTGTGTGGAAAAAATTATTATAATTAATTAATTTAATTTTGTGAAATTTGAAAAGAGTGGAGAGAGATATTTTTTTTCTTGTTTGTCCGACTGTCATCGATTTTTGTGGTCACATTGTTGACACGTGTAATTAATTACGCTCGTCTGGTTCGTCAGTACTTAATCCCATAAAGGTTTTTGGAGGAATGGAGAGTGTACTAGAATATATCGATACGTGTAGTTCGCTTTTGTATAGTTTAATACATTAAATACAGTTTTGTTTTGTACTGGAACGAGGCAGTTGTTCTTATAATGTAAAATATATATATATTTTGTTGTATATAATTATGGGTAGTGTCAGTGTACTTAAATTAACTAAGAAGAACCTCAAGTTTTGAACCCCATCAGTATCACAAATGACTAACTTTGTTACTTGAACAAATTTTATTTTTGTACTGTAGCAGAGTCACAGGCTAAAGTGATACTCACGGAATTGTTTCAAAAATTATTTGTTGGAGTCTAAAAATATATCAATATATTGGCTATTTAGTGAACACTCCAAATTGAAAAAAAGGAAAAGTGGAATAATAATAATTTTTAATTATTAAAAAGAATTCAAGATTACCCAGTGGATTAATTATGAAGATTTTCAAGATTTTGACTGTGATTCATTAGACGACTGGAAAAAAATTAATTTCAACATGAATTTAAACATGAATCTAATATTTGAGAATTTATTTCGATCCGATTCACTGGCAAGTGGTCTGAATAACGGTAGTGGTATGACACCAATTTATGAAGAAACTCCAACAGGGACTCAACCACCACCAGAGTCCAGATATGGAACATTACGACCATTTCGTAGTAAAAAACAACAAAATTCTCGCCTACTCACTGGAAGTAATACAATTAGTGGTCGTCCATCTCACAATTCCTTTGCGGATCCTGTTCTTACATCAAGAAGAAATAGTATTACAGGAGTTGAGATTTTGGGTGGAGGAAGTGATCCTTCAGATCCATTAGTTGGTCATTTTGAGAGGAGTGGAAGTACAAAATCATATATTAAAAATAAAGGTCCATTCTCTCGTCTCTGGCAAATGAGACGGAGATCATTTAGTCAATTTGAGCTTAGTTCTGTTGGCTTGCCCAATCAAGGCAATAAAAGTTTGGGTAATTCCAGTGGACATTTGAATTTACTCGATTTTGATGAGTGTGATACTCCGGGTGTATTTCATGCTATTGGAGATCATTGGGCTTCTGAGACGGAGCTTCAGCTTCAACAAGTATGATTTAATTATTCTTTTTATTTTTTTTTATTTTTTTCTCTGATATCACCTTTCCGGTGACATAATCCTGAAAAGCTTTTTCAAATTGAATACAATTGAGTACAAATTTACTGAGAATTTTGACATTTGTCATACCTAATACCATGAATTTTGTTGAGCAAGAGTTAGGCCGTACTCGAGTCTTTTTTAAAAAATGGAAATATTATTTGTAAAAAAATGAAATGGGTTAATCTATAAAGGTGTTGAATGCAAGAAGGAAAATCCTGAGTAGAAAAGCCGTCTAAAATAACTTATTATTATTATATAGAGTGAAACCGTTTTCTTGAATTGTGTGTCTCTCTCTCTGTATGTGTAAATAATACAACAACAATAGTGTATTCAATGACACATAATAAAACCATCAGAGAATTGTAACTTGTATAAACATGCACAACTATGTAGGTAAGGTAAGGTAGTATTTATTAAATACTACTTCTTTTAATATTTAAAAAGCTAAAAAGTCTCCTCACCGTTTACAACTAAATATGTTTGCAAATAAGTAGATGTATGCAATACTGTAAAATTATTTGTATGATTATAATAATAAATATTATAATCGACAATCCCCTGAGAATTTTTTTCCATTTAAAGCTAGATTTTCTCTTCTTTTTCTTGACAGTTGAGACATGAACTGTACACACACACAGGTCTTCCATTCCATATCCACCACAATATAGATATTCTAATATGTGTGTGTACATGTTCATTTATGCAAAAATGCCTTCAGAATTTACAATTTTCACATGAACGTTGAACAGTAGTGTGTCGACGTGGATTTTTGCGGTCTTTACGTATGATTATGGGTAGTAAACTGAAAAGGAAAATTCAAAGCGGATTGACGACGTATGTTTTTCTATCAAAATGTATTATGGGTGTATCTGTACATCAAAGAGAGAGAGACTCTTTTGCATGGATTGTGAAAAATTGAAATCTACGTAATACCTGTACAGTGTACTGTACGCATATGTATAACATTGATGTGAATTATGAACGTGAAGGAATGCGGGTGTGGAACCATAAGCTGCCAATATTACTTCTAACTTTTCGCTATTCATATTAAACTACAAAAAATGCATTGCAGTCAACGTGGACGACGCCAAAGTCAAAGGAAGCTCTCTCTGTATATTCGCACCATCCTCGTAAATTCAGCTATATGCACACAATAATCATGGGCATTTTATTCATATATTTTGTACAGACAGACGTACATTATATAAGAAAGAAGTTGGAATTCTGAAATAAAAAAAATATATCCAGCATCATCATCAACATTATTCAACAAATATTTTTGCTTTTACGGCTGTCAACTCACGAGGGGAAGCCGCGGTCGAGGAGCGGAGTTGGAACTTGACATTTGGCACACTCGTAGTTTGGGTCATCCTGACAA